>WNGS01156328.1:0-12094 GCA_020271785.1 Procambarus virginalis
GACATGGCAAGGAACACTTACATGTCATCCAACATGGCAAGGAACACTTACATGTCATCCGACATGGCAAGGAACACTTACATGACATCCGACATGGCAAGGAACACATACAGGTCATCCAACATGGCAAGGAACACACACAGGTCATCCAACATTGCAAGGAACACACACAGGCCATCCAACATGGCAAGGAACACACACAGGTCATCCAACATGGCAAGGAACACACAGGTCATCCAACATGGCAAGGAACACACACAGGTCATCCAACATGGCAAGGAACACATACAGGTCATCCAACATGGCAAGGAACACACACAGGTCATCCAACATTGCAAGGAACACACACAGGTCATCCAACATGGCAAGGAACACACACAGGTCATCCAACATGGCAAGGAACACACACAGGTCATCCAACATGGCAAGGAACACACACAGGTCATCCAACATGGCAAGGAACACACAGGTCATCCAACATGGGAAGGAACACACACAGGTCATCCAACATGGCAAGGAACACTTACAGGTCATCGAACATAGCAAGGAACACACACAGGTCATCCATCATGGCAAGGAACACACAGGTCATCCAACATGGCAAGGAACACACACAGGTCATCCAACATGGCAAGGAACACTTACAGGTCATCCAACATGGCAAGTAACACACACAGGTCATTCAATATGGCAAGGAACACACAGGTCATTCAACATGGCAAGGAACACACACAGGTCATCCAACATGGCAAGGAACACTTACAGGTCATCCAACATGGCAAGGAACACACACAGGTCAACCAACATGGCAAGGAACACATAGGTCATCCAAACACGGGAAGGAACACACACAGGTCATCCAACATGGCAAGGAACACACACAGGTCATCCAACATGGCAAGGAACACAAAGGTCATCCAACACGGGAAGGAACACACACAGGTCAACCAACATGGCAAGGAACACACACAGGTCATCCAACATGGCAAGGAACACATACAGGTCATCCAACATGGCAAGGAACACACAAAGGTCATCCAACATGGCAAGGAACACACAGGTCATCCAACATTGCAAGGAACACACACAGGTCATCCAACATGGCAAGGAACACTTACAGGTCATCCAACATGGCAACGAACACACAGGTCATCCAACATGGCAAGGAACACTTACAGGTCATCCAACATGGCAAGGAACGCAAACAGGTCATCCAACACGGCAAGCAACACTTACAGGTCATCCAACATGACAAGGAACACTTACAGGTAATCCAACATGGCAAGGAACACTTACAGGTCATCCAACATGGCAAGGAACACACACAGGTCATCCAACATGGCAAGAGACACTTACAGGTCATCCAACATGGCAAGGAACACATACAGGTCATCCAACACGGCAAGGAACACAGGTCATCCAACATGACAAGGAACACACAGGTCATCCAACATGGCAAGGAACACACACAGGTCATCCAACATGGCAAGGAACACTTACAGGTCATCCAAAACGGCAAGGAACACAGGTCTTCCAACATGGCAAGGAATACACAGGTCATCCAACACGGCAAGGAACACACAGGTCATCCAACATGGCAAGGAACATACAGGTCATCCAACATGGCAAGGAACACACAGGTCATCCAACATGGCAAGGAACACACAGGTCATCCAACATGGCAAGGAACACACAGGTCATACAACATGGCAAGGAACACACACAGGTCATCCAACATGGCAAGGAACACACACAGGTCATCCAACATGGCAAGGAACACACACAGGTCATCCAACATGGCAAGGAACACACACAGGTCATCCAACATGGCAAGGAACACACTGCAGGAATGGTCGAACAAATGGTTGTTAGAGTTTAACCCAAGCAAATGTAATGTAATGAAGATAGGGGTAGGAAGCGGGAGACCAGATACAAGGTATCATTTGGGAGATGAAATACTTCAAGAGTCAGAGAGAGAGAAAGACCTGGGGGTTGATATCACGCCAGACCTGTCCCCTGAAGCTCATATCAAGAGGATAACATCAGCAGCATATGCCAGGTTGGCTAACATAAGAACGGCCTTTAGAAACTTGTGTAAGGAATCTTTCAGAACATTATATACCACATATGTCAGACCAATCCTGGAGTATGCGGCTCCAGCATGGAGTCCCTATCTAGTCAAGCATAAGACTAAACTGGAAAAGGTTCAAAGGTTTGCCACCAGACTAGTACCCGAGCTGAGAGGTATGAGCTACGAGGAGCGACTGCAGGAATTAAACCTCACTTCGTTGGAAGACAGAAGAGTTAGGGGGGACATGATCACCACATTCAAGATTCTCAGGGGAATCGACAGGGTTGATAAAGACAGGCTGTTTAACACAAGGGGCACACGCACTAGGGGACACAGGTGGAAACTGAGTGCCCAAATGAGCCACAGAGATATTAGAAAGAACTTTTTTAGTGTCAGAGTGGTTGACAAATGGAATGCATTAGGAAGCGATGTGGTGGAGGCTGACTCCATACACAGTTTCAAGTGTAGATATGATAGAGCCCAATAGGCTCAGGAAACTGTACACCTGTTGATTGACGGTTGAGAGGCGGGACCAAAGAGCCAGAGCTCAACCCCCGCAAGCACAACTAGGTGAGTACAACTAGGTGAGTACACAGGTCATCCAACATGGCAAGGAACACACACAGGTCATCGAACATAGCAAGGAACACACACAGGTCATCCAACATGGCAAGGAACACACACAGGTCATCCAACATGGCAAGGAACACACACAGGTCATCCATCATGGCAAGGAACACACACAGGTCATCCAACATGGCAAGGAACACACACAGGTCATCCAACATGGCAAGGAACACACACAGGTCATCCATCATGGCAAGGAACACACACAGGTCATCCAACATGGCATGGAACACACACAGGTCATCCAACATGGCAAGGAACACACACAGGTCATCCATCATGGCAAGGAACACACACAGGTCATCCAACATGGCAAGGAACACACACAGGTCATCCATCATGGCAAGGAACACACACAGGTCATCCAACATGGCAAGGAACACACACAGGTCATCCAACATGGCAAGGAACACACACAGGCCATCAAACATAGCAAGGAACACACACAGGTCATCCATCATGGCAAGGAACACACACAGGTCATCCAACATGGCATGGAACACACACAGGTCATCCAACATGGCAAGGAACACACACAGGTCATCCATCATGGCAAGGAACACACACAGGTCATCCAACATGGCATGGAACACACACAGGTCATCCAACATGGCAAGGAACACACACAGGTCATCCATCATGGCAAGGAACACACACAGGTCATCCAACATGGCAAGGAACACACACAGGCCATCAAACATAGCAAGGAACACACACAGGTCATCAAACATAGCAAGGAACACACACAGGTCATCCAACATGGCAAGGAACACACACAGGTCATACAACATGGCAAGGAACACACACAGGTCATACAACATGGCAAGGAACACACACAGGTCATCCAACATGGCATGGAACACACAGGTCATCGAACATAGCAAGGAACACACACAGGTCATCCATCATGGCAAGGAACACACAGGTCATCCAACACGGCAAGGAACACACAGGTCATCCAACATGGCAAGGAACACACAGGTCATCCAACATGGCAAGGAACACACACAGGTCATCGAACATAGCAAGGAACACACACAGGTCATCCATCATGGCAAGGAACACACAAAGAAGAAATAAGTTCTCCTTAAGCCTTCATTATTCTGACATAGTTGATCTTTGTGGCAACAAATCCCATAATAATTTCAGATTTCAAGATGAAAGCGAATCCTAATCCTCATATTTTAAACACTTTTCGGGAACCAAAGGACATTGTATTATTTGTCTCGGATCAAGCTAAATTTAGTATTTTTTCTGACGTTTGTTAAACAAAATTGTTTTCGATTTAAATATGAGGAATACCAAGCGAATCGTTGGACTGTAATTAGGTAATTAGGTAGTCACACTTATGTGACATATTTCCATAGGAAAGTCAACTGGAACACTTAGGTGACTGGATCCCGAGGCCAAGTGATTGTCAGCAGCAGCCACTACCACAGTACCACACTGGCTGGCAGCCACTACCACTGTACCACACTGGCTGGCAGCCTCTACCACTGTACCACCCTGGCTGGCAGCCACTACCACTGTACCAACCTGGCTGGCAGCCACTACCACTGTACCACCCTGGCTGGCAGCCACTACCACTGTACCACCCTGGCTGGCAGCCACTACCACTGTACCACCCAGGCTGGCAGCCACTACCACAGTACCACCCTGGCTGGCAGCCACTACCACTGTACCACCCAGGCTGGCAGCCTCTACCACAGTACCACCCAGGCTGGCAGCCACTACCACTGTACCACCCAGGCTGGCAGCCACTACCACAGTACCACCCAGGCTGGCAGCCTCTACCACTGTACCACCCAGGCTGGCAGCCTCTACCACTGTACCACCCAGGCTGGCAGCCTCTACCACTGTACCACCCAGGCTGGCAGCCACTACCACGTACCACCCAGGCTGGCAGCCACTACCACTGTACCACACTGGCTGGCAGCCTCTACCACTGTACCACCCTGGCTGGCAGCCTCTACCACTGTACCACCCAGGCTGGCAGCCTCTACCACTGTACCACCCAGGCTGGCAGCCTCTACCACTGTACCACCCTGGCTGGCAGCCTCTACCACTGTACCACCCAGGCTGGCAGCCTCTACCACTGTACCACACTGGCTGGCAGCCTCTACCACTGTACCACCCTGGCTGGCAGCCTCTACCACTGTACCACCCAGGCTGGCAGCCTCTACCACTGTACCACCCAGGCTGGCAGCCTCTACCACTGTACCACCCTGGCTGGCAGCCTCTACCACTGTACCACCCTGGCTGGCAGCCTCTACCACTGTACCACCCAGGCTGGCAGCCTCTACCACTGTACCACCCTGGCTGGCAGCCTCTACCACTGTACCACCCAGGCTGGCAGCCTCTACCACTGTACCACCCAGGCTGGCAGCCACTACCACTGTACCACCCAGGCTGGCAGCCTCTACCACTGTACCACCCAGGCTGGCAGCCACTACCACTGTACCACCCAGGCTGGCAGCCTCTACCACTGTACCACCCAGGCTGGCAGCCACTACCACTGTACCACCCTGGCTGGCAGCCACTACCACTGTACCACCCAGGCTGGCAGCCACTACCACTGTACCACCCAGGCTGGCAGCCACTACCACTGTACCACCCAGGCTGGCAGCCACTACCACAGTACCACCCAGGCAGGCAGCCACTACCACTGTACCACCCAGGCTGGCAGCCACTACCACTGTACCACCCAGGCTGGCAGCCACTACCACTGTACCACCCAGGCTGGCAGCCTCTACCACTGTACCACCCTGGCTGGCAGCCACTACCACTGTACCACCCAGGCTGGCAGCCACTACCACTGTACCACCCAGGCTGGCAGCCACTACCACTGTACCACCCTGGCTGGCAGCCACTACCACTGTACCACCCTGGCTGGCAGTCACTACCACAGTACCACCCAGGCTGGCAGCCTCTACCACTGTACCACCCAGGCTGGCAGCCACTACCACTGTACCACCCAGGCTGGCAGCCTCTACCACTGTACCACCCTGGCTGGCAGCCACTACCACTGTACCACCCTGGCTGGCAGTCACTACCACAGTACCACCCAGGCTGGCAGCCTCTACCACTGTACCACCCAGGCTGGCAGCCACTACCACTGTACCACCCAGGCTGGCAGCCTCTACCACTGTACCACCCCTGGCTGGCAGCCACTACCACTGTACCACCCAGGCTGGCAGCCACTACCACTGTACCACCCATGCTGGCAGCCACTACCACTGTACCACCCTGGCTGGCAGCCACTACCACTGTACCACCCTGGCTGGCAGCCACTACCACTGTACCACCCTGGCTGGCAGCCTCTACCACTGTACCACTCAGGCTGGCAGCCACTACCACTGTACTACCCTGGCTGGCAGCCACTACCACTGTACCACCCTGGCTGGCAGCCACTACCACTGTACCACCCTGGCTGGCGGCCACTACCACTTTACCACCCAGGCTGGCAGCCACTACCACAGTACCACCCTGGCTGGCGGCCACTATCACAGTACCACCCAGGCTGGCAGCCACTACCACTGTACCACCCTGGCTGGCAGCCACTACCACTGTACCACCCTGGCTGGCAGCCACTACCACTGTACCACCCAGGCTGGCAGCCACTACCACTGTACCACCCTGGCTGGCAGCCACTACCACTGTACCACCCTGGCTGGCAGCCTCTACCACTGTACCACCCAGGCTGGCAGTCACTACCACTGTACCACCCTGGTTGGCAGCCACTACCACTGTACCACCCTGGCTGGCAGCCACTACCACTGTACCACCCAGGCTGGCAGCCACTACCACTGTACCACCCTGGCTGGCAGCCACTACCACTGTACCACCCTGGCTGGCAGCCACTACCACTGTACCACCCTGGCTGGCAGCCACTACCACTGTACCACCCTGGCTGGCAGCCACTACCACTGTACCACCCTGGCTGGCAGCCACTACCACTGTACCACCCAGGCTGGCAGTCACTACCACTGTACCACCCTGGCTGGCAGCCACTACCACTGTACCACCCTGGCTGGCAGCCACTACCACTGTACCACCCAGGCTGGCAGCCACTACCACTGTACCACCCTGGCTGGCAGCCTCTACCACTGTACCACCCTGGCTGGCAGCCACTACCACTGTACCACCCAGGCTGGCAGTCACTACCACAGTACCACCCTGGCTGGCAGCCTCTACCACTGTACCACCCAGGCTGGCAGCCTCTACCACTGTACCACCCAGGCTGGCGGCCACTACCACAGTACCACCCAGGCTGGCAGCCACTACCACAGTACCACCCAGGCAGGCAGCCACTACCACTGTACCACCCTGGCTGGCAGCCTCTACCACTGTACCACCCTGGCTGGCAGCCACTACCACTGTACCACCCTGGCTGGCGGCCACTACCACTGTACCACCCTGGCTGGCAGCCACTACCACTGTACCACCCAGGCTGGCAGCCACTACCACTGTACCACCCAGGCTGGCAGCCTCTACCACTGTACTACCCTGGCTGGCAGCCACTACCACAGTACCACCCAGGCTGGCAGCCTCTACCACTGTACCACCCAGGCTGGCAGCCTCTACCACTGTACCACCCAGGCTGGCAGCCACTACCACTGTACCACCCTGGCTGGCAGCCACTACCACTGTACCACCCTGGCTGGCAGCCACTACCACTGTACCACCCAGGCTGGCAGCCTCTACCACTGTACCACCCAGGCTGGCAGCCACTACCACTGTACCACCCAGGCTGGCAGCCACTACCACTGTACCACCCTGGCTGGCAGCCACTACCACTGTACCACCCTGGCTGGCAGCCACTACCACTGTACCACCCAGGCTGGCAGCCTCTACCACTGTACCACCCTGGCTGGCAGCCTCTACCACTGTACCACCCAGGCTGGCAGCCTCTACCACTGTACCACCCTGGCTGGCAGCCACTACCACTGTACCACCCAGGCTGGCAGCCACTACCACTGTACCACCCTGGCTGGCAGCCACTACCACTGTACCACCCTGGCTGGCAGCCACTACCACTGTACCACCCAGGCTGGCAGCCACTACCACTGTACCACCCAGGCTGGCAGCCACTACCACTGTACCACCCTGGCTGGCAGCCTCTACCACTGTACCACCCAGGCTGGCAGCCACTACCACTGTACCACCCTGGCTGGCAGCCACTACCACTGTACCACCCAGGCTGGCAGCCACTACCACTGTACCACTCAGGCTGGCAGCCACTACCACTGTACCACCCAGGCTGGCAGCCACAACCACTGTACCACACTGGCTGGCAGCCACTACCACTGTACCACTCAGGCTGGCAGCCACTACCACTGTACCACCCAGGCTGGCAGCCACTACCACTGTACCACCCAGGCTGGCAGCCACTACCACTGTACCACTCAGGCTGGCAGCCACTACCACTGTACCACCCTGGCTGGCAGCCACTACCACTGTACCACCCAGGCTGGCAGCCACTACCACTGTACCACTCAGGCTTGCAGCCACTACCACTGTACCACCCTGGCTGGCAGCCACTACCACTGTACCACCCAGGCTGGCAGCCTCTACCACTGTACCACCCTGGCTGGCAGCCACTACCACTGTACCACCCAGGCTGGCAGCCTCTACCACTGTACCACCCTGGCTGGCAGCCACTACCACAGTACCACCCAGGCTGGCAGCCTCTACCACTGTACCACCCAGGCTGGCAGCCTCTACCACTGTACCACCCAGGCTGGCAGCCACTACCACTGTACCACCCTGGCTGGCAGCCACTACCACTGTACCACCCTGGCTGGCAGCCACTACCACTGTACCACCCAGGCTGGCAGCCTCTACCACTGTACCACCCAGGCTGGCAGCCACTACCACTGTACCACCCAGGCTGGCAGCCACTACCACTGTACCACCCTGGCTGGCAGCCACTACCACTGTACCACCCTGGCTGGCAGCCACTACCACTGTACCACCCAGGCTGGCAGCCTCTACCACTGTACCACCCTGGCTGGCAGCCTCTACCACTGTACCACCCAGGCTGGCAGCCTCTACCACTGTACCACCCTGGCTGGCAGCCACTACCACTGTACCACCCAGGCTGGCAGCCACTACCACTGTACCACCCTGGCTGGCAGCCACTACCACTGTACCACCCTGGCTGGCAGCCACTACCACTGTACCACCCAGGCTGGCAGCCACTACCACTGTACCACCCAGGCTGGCAGCCACTACCACTGTACCACCCTGGCTGGCAGCCTCTACCACTGTACCACCCAGGCTGGCAGCCACTACCACTGTACCACCCTGGCTGGCAGCCACTACCACTGTACCACCCAGGCTGGCAGCCACTACCACTGTACCACTCAGGCTGGCAGCCACTACCACTGTACCACCCAGGCTGGCAGCCACAACCACTGTACCACACTGGCTGGCAGCCACTACCACTGTACCACTCAGGCTGGCAGCCACTACCACTGTACCACCCAGGCTGGCAGCCACTACCACTGTACCACCCAGGCTGGCAGCCACTACCACTGTACCACTCAGGCTGGCAGCCACTACCACTGTACCACCCTGGCTGGCAGCCACTACCACTGTACCACCCAGGCTGGCAGCCACTACCACTGTACCACTCAGGCTTGCAGCCACTACCACTGTACCACCCTGGCTGGCAGCCACTACCACTGTACCACCCAGGCTGGCAGCCTCTACCACTGTACCACCCTGGCTGGCAGCCACTACCACTGTACCACCCAGGCTGGCAGCCACTACCACTGTACCACCCAGGCTGGCAGTGACTACCACAGTACCACCCTGGCTGGCAGCCACTACCACTGTACCACCCTGGCTGGCAGCCTCTACCACTGTACCACCCTGGCTGGCGGCCACTACCACAGTACCACCCAGGCTGGCAGCCACTACCACTGTACCACCCAGGCTGGCGGCCACTACCACAGTACCACCCAGGCTGGCAGCCACTACCACTGTACCACTCAGGCATGCAGCCTCTACCACTGTACCACCACTAGCAGAAATAACATCACTAACAATAATAACATCACTAACAATAATAACATCACTAACAATAATAACATCACTAACAATAATAACATCACTAACAATAATAACATCACTAACAATAATAACATCACTAACAATAATAACATCACTAACAATAATAACATCACTAACAATAATAACATCACTAACAATAATAACATCACTAACAATAATAACATCACTAACAATATTAACATCACTAGCAGTAATAACATCACTAACAATAATAACATCACTAACAATAATAACATCACTAACAATAATAACATCACTAACAATAATAACATCACTAACAATAATAACATCACTAACAATAATAACATCACTAACAATAATTACATCACTAACAATAATAACATCACTAACAATAATAACATCACTAACAATATTACATCACTAACAATATAACATCACTAACAATAATAACATCACTAACAATAATAACATCACTAACAATAATAACATCACTAACAATAATAACATCACTAGCAGTAATAACACACAGCCCATCCTCCAGTCATGGTTGTACTGTAGTTATAATGAGGACAAGAGTATATATACCGACGTACAACGAAATTAAGTGGAAATTGGGAGTATTAGGTTGGACAAACTTGGAAAACTCTTTTCTACTGATGTGGCGAAGAGAACCTACAGTAACCTAACCTTCCTAGGTCTAACACACCATATCTTAGGCCTAATATAGCACATATGTGCTCTATACATGGCCTCGGAATACTGAAGTTTGATTTTTTGATTCATTTTTTTCTGATTCTTATTTCAAAGTACAACTTTGAAATATTTGTCTTTGAAATATACTTTGTCTAATTGCTTAGAACGGCAGTCTTGGTAATGTGGAGCAGAAAGTAGAAAGATAGTTACAAAAACAGGAGAATCTCAACAGGAGAATTGGTTGCAACCCAGCATCAAAAACATCATTAGCAGCAACAAACATAGCAACAATAACATCACTAGCAGCAACAAACATAGCAACAATAACATCACTAGCAGCAACAAACATAGCAACAATAACATCACTAGCAGCAACAAACATAGCAACAATAACATCTAGCAGCAACAAACATAGCAACAATAACATCACTAGCCAACAAACATAGCAACAATAACATCACTAGCAGCAACAAACATAGCAACAATAACATCACTAGCAGCAACAATAACATCACTAGCAGCATCAATAACCTCACTAGCAGCAACAAACATAGCAACAATAACATCACAAGCAGCAACAAACATAGCAACAATAACATCACTAGCAGCAACAATAACATCACTAGCAGCAACAATAACATCACTAGCAGCAACATACATCACTAGCAGCAACAATAACATCACTAGCAGCATCAATAACATCACTAGCAGCAACAATAACATCACTAGCAGCAACAATAACATCACTAGAAGCAATAATAACATCACTAGCAGCAACAATAACATCACTAGCACAACAAACATAGCAACAATAACATCACTAGCAGCAACAAACATAGCAACAATAACATCACTAGCAGCAACAAACATAGCAACAATAACATCACTAGCAGCAACAATAACATCACTAGCAGCATCAATAACATCACTAGCAGCAACAAACATAGCAACAATAACATCACTAGCAGCAACAAACTAGCATCAAAAACATCATTAGCAGCAACAAACATAGCAACAATAACATCACTAGCAGCAACAAACATAGCAACAATAACATACAAGCAGCAACAAACATAGCACAATAACATCACAAGCAGCAACAACCATAGCAACAATAACATCACTAGCAGCAACAAACATAGCAACAATAAAATCACTAGCAGCAACAAACATAGCAACAATACATCACTAGCAGCAGCATAACATCACTAGCAGCAACAAACATAGCAACAATAACATCACTAGCAGCAACAAACATAGCAACAATAACATCACTAGCAGCAACAAACATAGCAACAATAACATCACTAGCAGCAACAAACATAGCAACAATAACATCACTAGCTGCAACAAACATAGCAACAATAACATCACTAGCAGCAACAAACATAGCAACAATACATCACTAGCAGCAACAAACATAGCAACAATACACATCACTAGCAGCAACAAACATAGCAACAATAACATCATTAGCAGCAACAAACATAGCAACAATAACATCACTAGCAGCAACAAAAATAGCAACGATAACATCACTAGCAGCAACAAACATAGCAACAATAACATCACTAGCAGCAACAATAACATCACTAGCAGCAACAATAACATCACTAGCAGCAACAATAACATCACTAGCAGCAACAATAACATCACTAGCAGCAA
>WNGS01156333.1:0-10423 GCA_020271785.1 Procambarus virginalis
AGTTTAGCCCTCTGTAACTCATTGTAACGCAAAATCATCTTCCTGCAATCCAAATAACATATATCGTTACGTATCGCGTTTTACTGAATGAGGAAACATTTACATCACATATTCACTACTAAGGCAAGATGTAACAATTTTATTACAAGTTGTAACAAGCGGAAAAAAGACAGTTGCGTTTTGTTTCCAGGTATATAACCTTTGCATTCCTTCATCTCCCTACAAAAGTATGGGAGAGTATTGTAAAACACTTATATTTGTTGAATATAAAAAATGCAAAGAATGATTCATATTCTAGGTAGGAATTACCACGTGTATATTAGTCTACATAATATACACTGCATAATATTTAGAATAATAGTAAACTTGCGCTAACTTTCCCATTCACTTAAAAAAGATGCATTCATTGTCTCACAATAACTTATTTTGCTAAGGTTTCTCAACTGACTATAGAAAAGGTTTTGGATCAGGTTTTGTGACAACCAATAACTGGAATAGATATTTAAGTCTTTTTGTTCGTTATATTACAAAGGGTTCTTAGCATTGTTATTTGTCACCATATATGAAATACACTTAGTAACACTTAGTAACAAGTGTTGATATTTTGTTTGTGAATAATTTCATGCAAATAGCAAAGGACCTGTAATATATTATTTTTTATGAAGGGTTTGTAATATTTTTCTCAACTGTTTGACTGATTATTTAACAGAAACTTCTCTCAGTTTGAGGATATGGCCCAGAAAATAATCATTAGAAGTTGCAAGAAAATCGTGCAGTATCTGCCCTATCTACTTGTGGAACAATCATTGTCACAAACCATTGACACCATTTTACTCAAAATTGTCAGTGTACGTCTTTTAAAATTCGGATTTTTTATATATGCTAAGCAATTTTAATTTTATTTCTAATTTTAAAATAACAAATTATATTTTGAGTTACCTTGTGAGGATATGCTTCCTAATGGCACAAATTTATGCCTGCTCTTATTGTTTATGGTTGCTTGTATGTGTGCTTGTATGGCACAACTTCGTTATTTGTCATCCACTGTGTGTCAAGTTTGGTCTGAAGAGTCTAAAAAGGTCATCAGGTTTGACCTGGGTCATATAGTCCTGTTGCAACTGAGTAAACAGTTAGACAGTATCAGGCCTGGTGTACCTTTACACAGGAGGAGTAAGTTTTGGTGGGTAGTGTGGTGGGAGGGGCAGAGATGGGCCCTTTCTCCTCAAAACCATTAGGTTCTAACCACAATCCCTCTTTTCCCCTTCTGAGACAATTTCGCTTTTCGCTGTATGATGTGGAAACCAAACCACGACTCTGGCAGAGGAATAGGTGCGCGTGCCAATCAGATACGTTTACAGAAAAGGCGGGAATGCCTAGCTTCTGCCATTGGTCAACAGGGGACGCTATCACGGAATCCTGGAGAGCATGTGGGCGTCATGCCTCAAGGCGTCATTCAGACTCCAGATTTCAAGAAGAGAGGACGCTGCTACACCAGAGCTCAGGGTCAGCTAATTCTCACCTAAGGCTGGGGTAAAAGTGCTCTGTTGTAACTGTTAAATCAGTATGACCCATATCACTGATAGATTTTTTGGTGTGATTGGATTATATTAAGGATTACTGCAAATTACGTCGCAAACAACGGTTCGTGGATAAGCCGTGACCACTCGGTGTTCCTGAAGAGACAATACTAGCAGTGTGAAAGACCTGGAAAAGACACATGTGATTTCATTGAGCTAAACCGATGTGAGAGGGAAACCTCAGTTGTCTCTCAAGAGCCAGCGGTGTACTCACGGGATCCTAATATAATAAGTAACTGTGGTCAGAATTAGTGTCACGTGTACTCACCTAGTGAGTACACGTGACTTAGTGACGAGTGTGGTGTCTGTGTGTAGCTGAGATAGTCTTGGTAGTAAGGTTGATGTAAAGTCATTCCTGGTTACTGACTTTAATACTTAACAGACGATTACATGATAGAGTAGCTCCCAAGCTGGTAGCGTCCTGTGTGCTGTTTACCTTCTCTAGTGGCGTCCAGCCGCCGCACATAGAAAACGGATGGTACCATTTTCTGTGAACATGACATCCCTCCTTTTCTTTAAAAAGAATGAATACAGGATGTCTACCATGCTTGTAGCACAAAGCAAAGTTATTGACACAAAGTAAGTTATTAACATATCAAGAGATATTGCATACATTTAACATTAATTAAACACACAAAGAATTTAAACAATCTTTACCACAAAGGATTTCAATGTTAAAAATACATATGCAATGTTAAACAAACATGAAAGAAACTGTAATACAAAGTTACAAAATATTGAATGAGAGATCTGCATTATTCAAACAATATTAAATTTAGTTCAGCATAACAAGTAAATACTTTGCATTACATAGGAACACAATTAATCATCATATCGTGTAGGGCGTTTAACATGTCGTTTTGGACGAGAGTCCTTAAATACAAAAACATCCCTCGATGAATTGTTTATCGAGTTATAACTCATTTTTTCTTTTTCTTTTGCACGACTTTGCACTTCATCATTTTCTACACTATTTGGAATCACTTTGAAATAAGCCATATTACGTGTTATACTATGATCTCTATTACTCGCTGTTACCATAGTTCCTTTTACACTAATCACTTTATATGGTTTTGTATCATACGGCATATCTAGCTTTCCCTCTTTTTTCTTTTTAACGAGAACAGTATCTCCAACCTTTATGAATTGTTCCTTTGCACGTTGATCATGAGCAATTTTCATTTTGCCCTTGGCTAGTGCATCCTTCTGAGCGAGACGTTTATCCGTTACCTTGGCTGGCATGACAGGTAGTGCGATTCTCATAGGACGTCCAAATAAAAGTTCGCCAGGCGACTTGCCCAGTGTTCCATGCGGTGTTGCACGGTAGTTCCTGAGAAAAGCATACATAGCTTGTTTCCAGGATCGTCCTTCGGCATGAGCACAGCGTACAGCTTTCATGAGAGGTTGCATGAATCTCTCTACTTCTCCATTTGCTTGAGGATGTAGTGGCATCACACGGCGGTGTTTGAATCCAATATGCTCAGCAAAGTTGACAAAGTCTTGTCCATTAAATGGCGGTCCATTGTCCGTCTTGACAACTTCAGGAATGCCAAAGTTTGAAAAGATCTTGTCGAGTTTCGGGATGACAGCCTTTGCAGATGTGGAAGTGATGATTTCTACTTCTGGATAACGTGAGTGATCATCAATGACTACCATCAAGTACTCTCCAGTTGGTAGCGGTCCACAGAAGTCCATCGATACTTCCATCCATGGTGCAGCAGGTAGTGGTGAAGGTTGTAGAGGTGTTGGTCTTGAAGTATCCACTGCAGCTTGGCAAGGGACACAGGCATCATGCATGTCCTTAGCTTGACGATCAATGCCAGGAAACCACACCTTTTCTCGTAGCAGCTGTTTGGTCCTTACAAGACCTTGGTGTCCTTGATGTGCAAGCTTCAGAGCACGTTGCTGGAGAACAGCTGGAATGACGATACGAGTACCTCGCAGCACGGTGTCGCGTTGTTGCGTAACACTTAATTCTGTCTGGATGCGTTCAAGTGCTTTGAATGCATCTTGGTCAACTCCTGAGGGTGGGATGCGTGGAAACTTTTTCTTAGTCAATGCATCCACTGTTGCTTGCAGAGTTGGGTCCTCTAGGGTTGCAGTACGGATTTCATCAAGAGTGAGAGCCTTAGGGACTGCATCACAGGTTACAGAGTGTACATATTCCTCGGCAACTTGCTGATGCTTGGTGATGGTGAAACTGTTGGCAGGATGTCGACTGATGTAATCAGCGGGATTGCCTGCACCTGGCTTGTATTTCACCGTAAAGTTGTATGGTTGCAGACGAAGAGCCCATCTCTCAATGCGAGCTGGTGGTTTGGACTTTGGATTATTGAAGATGGTCTCCAACGGTTTGTGGTCAGTGACTATCGTGGTAAAGGGTGCACCAAGCAGATACACATTGAAGTGTTCACAGCCCCATACAAGAGCAAGAGCTTCCTTCTCTGTCTGACTGTATCGTTGCTCAACATCTGTGAGAGAACGGCTGGCGTAGGCAATTACTACTCTTGAATCTGGTTGACCAGGTTTGTGTTGGGCTAACACAGCACCTAAACCAACAGGACTAGCATCCACCGTTAACTCAGTGTCCATTGATGGATCAAAGTATGCAGCAGTCGCATTTTCTACTAGTGCATCTTTCACAGCATCAAATGCATTTTGCTCGACATCGCTCCAGTACCATGATGCATTTTTCTTCAGGAGCTCACGTAGAGGCTTCGTAATGGTAGCAAAATCTGGAATGAAGCGAGAACAGTAGTTTGCCATTCCCAGAAAACTATGTACTTCAGTGGATGTTGAAGGAGGTGCAGCATTCTTGATATCTGCAACTTTCTTAGGATCTGGAGACAGACCTTTGTCACTAAGTACATGTCCAAAGAATTCAATTTTATGTTGATTGAACTCACACTTTGCTCGGCTTAGCGTCAAATTCTTTTCTCGTAAGCGTTGCAATGTTGCACGAAGAGCTTTGTCGTGTTCAGCTTGGGTACGGCCATAAACAATGATGTCATCAGACATGTTGTCAGCATTAGGTATATCTTGCAATACCTGGCTGATGATGTGCTGGAATACTTCAGCAGCACTGTTAATACCAAAACTCAGGCGCTTGTACCTATACAGACCTCGATGTGTCGTAAACGTTGTGATGAATCGACTCTCATCATCAAGTTCAAGCTGATGATAGCCCTTGTTTAAATCTAACTTGCTGAATACAGTTGCACCATTCAAGCGGTAAATCATATCATCTACAGTGGGTGTAGGATGGCGTTCACGCATTATTGCCTTGTTGGGAACACGCATGTCTACACAAATGCGTATCTCATCTGGATTCTTCGGCTTTGGTGGAGTGACAATTGGGCTTACCCATGGTGTTGGGCCTGTTACCGGTTCAATGATATCTAGTTCTATCAGCCTATCCAGTTCGGCATCGACTTTCTTGCGAGTATGGAATGGTTGTCGGCGATGTGGTTGGGCAACTGGAATTACATCTGGGTTGATATGCAGATGTACCTTGCTATCAGTATAACAACCTATGGATTTAAACCGATCAGAAAATTCAGCAACAATAGCATCAACATTGTTTGCAGATTCCACTGCTACAGCATTAGAAAGCTGAAGTAGCCCCAATTTGGTTGAAGTCTTGTAACTGAGTAAAGACTCCTTTGCATTCCTAACAACATGGAATGTAGTAATGAGCATTGCATTCTTTGACTTAATCTCTGCAGTGAAAGTTCCAATCACTGGTAAGGCTACCTTTGAAGCATAGGCAGTGGCTTTGCCATTATAGTTTTCAAGCTTTGGGAATTGTTTTTTAAATTTTTCATAGTGGCACTCAGCAATGGTGTCAATGTTTGATCCAGTGTCAATGAGAATTTTGAGACAAATGCCAGCAATGTATACTATAGTCTCTGGGTTGTTTGGAAGATCATTCCATTTTGTGATTGATTGTACTCCATAAATATAATCACATTCACTGTCATCTGAGACTGGTTGTAATGAAATGTTGTCTTGTATATTATTAACATTCTTGATTTGAGGTGCAATATTGTGTTTGCCACCTCGACTCCTATGACTTGATCCTCGTACATTGCTTTTATTTATTGATTGTGGTTTCTTTAGTGCGGAACGACACATAGCACCAAAATGACCTAGTTTTCTACACTCATAGCACTTCTTACCTTGTGCAGGACAAACATTATCTTGGTGTGGGTAGTCTCCTCCACAATTGTAACATTTATTGTTGACAACCTCTGATGTGAGTCGTTGTGACTGCTTGAGTCTTGTTCCATGACTCCAGTTGTGATGTGGTTCTCGGCTCAATTTAATGTTAGGTTTGGCATGATATCTTCTACGATCATGGTGTACTCCCTGAACCTTACATACTTCATGACTGTTAGTAACAGTGGCAGAACCGTTGTTGGCACTGCACTCCATGGCACGAGCATCACGTGCAGCATCTTCCATTCGACGAGCCATATCCAGTATCTTGTTAAGAGAACTTTCATCATCAACAAGTTCTAGAGCTCTTCGACGAAGACGTGTAGATGTGCATGTTTCAATTATTTGCTGTTTGATTTCGTTGTCAACATCAGCAAACTCACAGTGGGCTGCTAAACCCTGCAGACGTGTATGGTATTGATCAACAGTTTCATTAGAGAGTTGTTTTGCTCTCCTGAAATGCATATTTCCATAGCAGTATTTTGCCTTGGTTTGAAATGCTCAGTTAATTTGGCCTTGGCAGTGTCATAATCTTAGCACCACCAGTATCTTTCAGTGTATCAAAGATATCACAAACTCTATCACCTGCATAGTGAAGTAAAAAGGCACGCTTTCTTTCAGCACTTTTGATATCAGAACAATCAACAAATTTTCAAACCTTTTAAGCCATTTGACCCACCTCTGTGACAGGTTTGTCTGGTCACAGTCAGGATCAAATGCAGGAAACTGAGGTATATTTGCCATTTTTACTGAATAAATTTAAACTTATCACTTAAATGTTCCTCAGAATATATAACACTTACTGCACTGTATATGTTATTCAAGAATTCACTGTAATTACTTTAATTTTGCAAAGCACACAAGCATTTTAATGCAAAAGTTCACAACAGTGCACAACACAGCAGCAACTGACTTCTTACCTAGCCCTTGTGTACATGTGTTGTTCCTACTCACAGCAACACAGCAGTTGTTAGCAGTTGGTACAGCAATTGGCAGCAGTTGGCAGCAGTTGGTTCACAGCAGTTGGCAGCAGTAGGCAGCAGTTGGTTCACAGCGTGAAGAATTTTGTAGCACGGAGCGTCGTTTCGTAACCAAAACATCGGGTTTTGTACACTGCATCAAAGCGTCGTTTCGTACACAGCGTCGGCAGATTCCTCTCACACAGCAACACTCAGCACAGCTTGGGTAGCACACAGCATTGGCCAGCACACAGCAACGGCCAGCACACAGCAACGATCAGCACACAGCAACAGTCAGCACACAGCATGGGGTTGCATACAGCATCGGGTATGGTGCTCACAGACAGCTTCTCCTTCCTCTGAGCGAGACAGCATGCTCCTTCCTTGTGTTTTGTTGAACAAAATACCTGCGTTCCCAGTTCATCCTCGTCGCCAGTGTGGTGTCTGTGTAGCTGAGATAGTCTTGGTAGTAAGGTTGATGTAAAGTCATTCCTGGTTACTGACTTTAATAATAATAAACGATTACATGATAGAGTAGCTCCCAAGCTTGGCAGGCGTCCTGTGTGCTGTTTACCTTCTCTCCCTGGCGTCCAGCCGCCGCACATAGAAAACGGATGGTACCATTTTCTGTGAACATGACAGTTGGTCCAGGAACGTTAGTCGTTTTACAGGTATATTTGGTGGAGATTATGTCTGTGCTGGTTTGGAGTAGTTGTGGTGAAAAGTAGGGTGTTTAGCGTTGAGGTCAGCCATCAGAATGACGAGGAAGTTGTAGTTGAAGAGTCTAGTTCAGTTATATTGTGGTATGTTGGTGTTAGGACGATTGTAGGTGGTACTAATAATGATTTATTCAGGGTGTGAGTAAAATTTATGGCCTGAAGTGTCAGAATTGCCATAATGGCTCAATAATTTTGTCTGTGTTTGATGAGTATGACAATTCCATCGTGTGCCTCATCCGGTGACTGGTTTGTAGTGTATCCGTAGTGACGTATTATGTGAGCGTTTGTGATGCACGTACTGTTGAATAGTTGCACGTTGGGTTGGTCAGTCTCAATGAAATCCGCCACTACGTATCGAATGTTGTTGTATGTTCTGCCATTTAATTGTTATTTTATGCATCTTCATTACAATGTTATGTGTAAGCTCGTACAGTACCCATGTGGTCCAAGCGCATGTCGGCTGTCGTGACGATGGGTAAGGAGTGGGTAGAGGGAGCTCTTGGGCGAGGCGCGACATTGCCCTGTTTGATGAGGGCCCTGAGAGGGGCCCAAGGTTGGCATGTGACGGACCTCGGCGCTATCTACGATCCAGATGCCAAACTATAGCAGTTGACCCTCCCATTAATCGTAGTTTCCCATCTTCTAGTTGGCTAGGCTGGGTGGTGACGACCAATCAGGGCCCGACAATGGAAATCAGTGAAGCAGAGACTTTGGTCGACCTGAAGGTGGGCTAGTTGAGCGTTGTGGACTTTACTCCTGGAGGGATTAGCCAGTGAGGCTAGGTGAGCGCTGTGGACTTCACTATTGGAAGGTGCTAGCATGTGGGGCTAGGTGAGCGCTTTGAACATTGCCGTATGAGCAATGCGAGTGCGCAGAGGAGGGGGGGGGGGCATTTGAAGGACTGCTCCATAACGGCAGCTAGCGTAAGGGCTAGTGGTTCCCTGAAGACCTCGTCAGAAGCATGTGTCAGTCATCCGTGAAGCAGGTTAGCATGAGGGCTAGTAACTCCGCACAGGAAGACCTCACATATAGACTTGTACATATTATGGTGAAGGGTAAAATAACTGGTTATTTTAAGTGCATTTATTTATTTACCTTAAACATTACAATATATTTCCACCAAGGTTAGAGTCCTCTGAATTTGAGTAGGATCATAGTTTGAAAAGAACCCGGTTACGAAGGGTTCGTAACAGAGCACCTCTCAAGACTTTTTCCTGTGGTGTGTAGCAGCCCATCGTGTTCGTGGGTCCCTTAAGGAAGGTTACCTCGGGTTCGTGGATGAAGTGGAGGGTCTCTCTTGGTGTGGTGGAGTGTTGGCTGTCTGTGGTTGTGTGTTTTCCAACAAATCCGTCGGTGGTGGTAGGGAAGGGGGTGAGAAGGACCTCATTTGTGTCTGTGTGCCTACTGGACAGGTAGATCTTGGCGTATCCGGTGATATTGGCATAACCTAGTGAGAGACGGACTTCGACGATGTCATCTGAGAGGCAAAGCTCGAGGCATCCAATACTGTGGGGTTGCCGCTTCCTCTGTGTTGTTGGACTGTCGCTGCTGCCAATGCACGTGCCGCGGCTCTATAACCTCCCTAGAGGCTAGACCGTAGACTCATTCCTGCTTCACTGCTAGACTGCTACTGCTGTCAATACTAGTCGCGCGCCTTAGGACCAGACACAAATTTGTTATGCATACCAAGAGAGGCAACTGAAGCATTCAGCAGGCCACTTGGCGTAATGATTAATTCCTTTATAAAAATGGGAGAACTTCCTGACTGAAGGAAAATGGCTAATGTGGTACCAATATACAAGAAATGGGGAAGACAAACTATTACACAGAACCACATTAGTAACAAGTACTGCCGGCAAGTTGCTAGACTGATAGGAAGAGAGGCTGGCGTAACAGGAAAAGTTCTAAGGTTGGTCAGAGAGAACCTCTCAAGAAGGAAGCACAAGGGCAGAGACATCAGAGTGGAGAGAGGTTACAAGTGGAGCACCACAAGGTTCCGTTCTAGGTCCCATATTGTCTCTAATTTGTCAATCACCTAACAGGAAATTGGCTCCTTCATACCAGTATTTCAGATGACGCAAAGCTGACGAGAAGAAAGGACAGTGATAGCTTGAGGTATTTAATTAATCAGATTTGGACATACTTCAGAAATGTCCTGAAAAATGGCTGCATAATTTTAACCCAGCCAAATGCAAAGTTACGAAAAATGTAACAGGCGTATTAATACCAGCAATATAGGAAAAACAATTTCTTAAAACAGGAGAGTCCTGGGAGTTAACATAACCCCATTTGTAATGCCAGAAGTCCACATTAGCAGAATAACAGCTGCATAATGTCAACACCTTGAGTGCATCCTTCCGAAAATTTGAAAAAAGAGGCTATTTTAGGCCTTATATACAGCGCAGGCGAGACCTGCACTTCGATAGGCATTCACAACATGGAACTCGTACCTAAAAAAAGGCCATAATGAACTAGAAAAGGTTCAAAGATATGCAACGAGACTAGTTCCTGAGTTGAAGGGCGTGAAATATGAGGAAAGATTGTGGGAACTCGACCTTACCCAACTCGAGGAAAGGAGAGATAAGGGAATATGATAACAATATAAAAGATTCTAAGGGAAATTGACAAGGTAGACAAAGCAGTATTTTTCAAAGCTAGGAACAGGAAAATGAGGGTTTGTAGATAAAAACTAGAGACCAATGAGTCACAAGGACGTCAGAGAGATCTTTTTCAATGTTAGAGCTGTCAATTACTGGTGAGATATTAAAGTCGTTGAAGCTTGTTCAGTTCAAAGTTTTATATATAAATATGATAAAGTTGTGTGAAAGAAGACAGTACAATAATCTAAGATGTTTAGATCGTGAGGGGCTAGGAGCCTTGCTAGCAGCCTCCCCTAAGGGGGAGGTGTATATGTAGTTGATATGACAAAGAAAAAATAGGTCTTTAATCG
>WNGS01156340.1:0-13438 GCA_020271785.1 Procambarus virginalis
CCAGCAGCAGGAGCACAAGGCCACAAAAGGACAGAGGACTGTCCTAAGGAGCATCACACTCCGGCAGCCACCCACTAAGCCTCCCTCACGGCGTCAACGGGCTGAACAGGGAGGGGGGAAACATTGAGAAGTTTTTCATGTTAGGCTGATACAACAAGGACAGAGACCGCATGATAAAGATAGTGTTTGCAAACGAGACCACAAAGGAGAATATTCTTGCAAGAAAGAGACAACTGCAATATGTGGAGGATTCAAAAAGTATTCTTCCATGTTACTGTATCGATATCATCAGAGTGTGGAGATGCATTTACAGCACCATTTGTGAGTCGGCACTCCAGTACCTTTGGTATTGAACGTTATGTAGGCAGCACCATCTGTTGGTGGTGGCGTGTTAGCGATTAACGACTCTGGTTTCCTGCCTTAGTCAGAAAGAGAGGTCGATGTGGATGACCTCTGGTGGGTGGCGTGTCACGATCAGCGCCATCTGTGCTACAAGCATAACGTCAACTTCCGGTGAATGAGTGTTATCTCATGGTTTCCCCAGTGTCCTGTCCATCTCATTAATGACGTTTTTATGTCCACAGAAGTGACATGTGGAGGCAATTGTGGTGAGGAAGGCAGTTTACCTTGGGCAGTACACGAACCCTTAGCTTGGTCCTGAAAGAAGACTAACTAAACTGCTGTCGAATCTAAGTGAGTGAGCTGGAGACACGTGTGGAGATCCTCTCGAAGGTCCATAAGCACTTAAAAACCGATGAAATGCAAGAAAGTGAGGCGCAGAGAAAAAAGGAAAGTGTTATGGCTTCCACTGAAAAGGAAGTCCAAGGAAGTGATGGTGAGAGTGACGCTAGTGAACTTAACATGAGCCTATTGACTGTGAAAATGCGTAAGTTAGAAAGCCATTATGAAATAGAATGGAAAAGCTAGAACTAGAAGAAAGAAGACAAGAGAAAGAAAGGAGAGAAAGAGAAGAGAGGAGCGAGAAAGGAAAGAAAGAGAAAGAGAAGATAATGAGCGAGAAAGGAGACACGAACTGGAAGTGCTAAGGTTAGGATGTAGGAGGGAAATAATTAGTTTTGATTCATTGAGGATCATCAAAATGGTTCCTACATTTAACGAGAAAGAAGTCTCAAAGTTCTTTGCCGCTTTCGAGAAGGTAGCTGCATCATTTGAATAGCCAAGGGAAAATTGGGCCAATATGATCCAATTCCTTTTGACTGCAAAGACCCAAATTGCATACTCCACGTTGTCGATGGATGACTCCAGTGATTGCGACGCTGTCAAGAAGGTAGTGCTGATGGCTTACCAGTTGGTGCATACAGGCAGAAGTTTTGTAACCAGAAGAAGACATCAGAGCACACCTTCACGGAGTTTGCGAGTATTAAAAACGGCTGTTTCACGAATGGTGCGCTTCTCGGAAGGTAGAGACAAAAGAGCAACTTGAACAGCTCATTCTATTAGAAGACTTTGAAGATTGTTTGTCTGGTGCAGCAGCCACTATGGCTGAGGAGTATATTCTTAAACATCGGCCTTCTACCATGTATGTTCCGAAGAGCTACTCAAAACCACCTACGAATCATAAGCCGGAGGATTAGACCATCCCACGAGGTGCCGTAAAATCAACCCCAGGTAATCCTAGAAGAATTAGTCCTAGGAGGGACTTAGTGTGCTGGACCTGCGGGGAGAGAGGGTACTTAGCTTCTAAGTGTTGAGGCAGAACAAGTAACGATCCGCGTAAGGAGGTTATGCTTGTGAGCTGTATGATGCCACCAGTAGCCGCCCTGTCGCTAGAGAAGAAAGAGAAACCAGAGTTGTTTGCCCCCTACACTTTGCACGGGTATGTATCGAGTGACCAAACGGGTAAGTCTGTGGTGGTAATCAGAAATAGTGGAGTTGCCCAGTCTCTGATTCTGAAAAACTCGTTACCCAAGGAAGTGTCTATTAATGGGAAAGAAAAGGTCATATTCGGCGGGTTTCCCTCGACATTGTAAGTTGCCCCTTTAGTAAAAGTACATCTCGATTCATCGTAATTCAGTGGCAAGTGTACATTAGCAGTGGTGGATAATCTTCCAATAGAGGAGAAAGAGGATATTCTGGTCAACGACCTGGCTCTAGGTTTGGTGCATAACCATCCCCTGGTTGTGGAAGACCCGGTATATGATGTGAAACCAGTAGTAACCGTACACACTAGATCCCAGGCACAGACACAATTGAAAATAAGTACCTTGTTTGACCCTCTACCTACCCTGCAGGTTACTGATAAAGCTCCCACGACCTTGCTGGATTAGACTCCCGTACCAGAACACTGGACCCGAACAACCCTGATAGAAGAACAGAAGGACCCCCAAGTGCAGGTATTAGCCGGTACTATGGATTCCGCTGCAAAAGGTGACCAGTATTTCTGGACAAATGAAGTACTGTGTTAGTGGGTGCCCACAGAAATATCCCCAGTCTACTGAGGAAGATACACTGGTAGTCATACCCGCAGTATTCCGGGCCAACCTGTTACTTTTGGCCCATGCCGGCCGATTTACCGGACACTGCAGGATATCAAAAACCTTTCATCGCCCAGCTAGATGTTTCTTCTGGACGTGGATGAAGAGCGACGTTCAATGATTTTGTAAGTCCTGCTATGAATGCCAGATAGCTGGAAAAGTAAATCAGCCTGTCCCCAAAGCCTTTCTGTCCTATACCCTTTATTGGTGAGCCCTTTGAGCACCTCATCTTAGATATAGTAGGCCCGCTTCCGCCTTCTAATGCTGGAGTTCAGTATTTGCACACTATTACGAATCGGGTTAGTAGGTACCCAGAAGATATCCCCCTGAAGACAATCACAGCGAATGTAATTGTGAAGCATATTCTCTGGTTCGTTGCACGATATGGTCTTCCTAAGACCAACCAAACAGATCAGGGGACTAATTTTACCTCTCTCTTATTTCGTCAACAGATTGCTGACCTTGCGATCCAGCATATTACATCTTTTGCCTACCATCCCGAGTCGCAAAGGGCTTTGGAGAGGTTCCAGCAGACGCCGAAGGGCATGCTGAGGAAATATTCCTACGAAAGGCAGAGCAAATGAGCTGAAGACCTATCCTACCGGTTAGATCAGCAAGATCTTTTCCAAACGAATCCCTAGGCGTGTTTCCGTTTGAAATGATTTATTGTCGCGCGGTAAGAGGTCTCATGAAGATGGTAAGGGATCAATGGCTGTACCATGAAAACGACCTAGATGCTGTAAACTGGTTGTCTACTAACAAAGGCAGGTTGTTTTCTGCGTGGGAGATAGCCAAACGAAACTTGGTGAACTCTGAGGCAGCTACCAAGCAGAGATACGACCAAAGGACAGCACCGAAGGATTTTCAGGTAGGGGACCTAGTGTTGGTATGTTCACCCACTGTGATGGGGAGTCTGAGTGCCAGGTTCATAGGTCCTTATCCAGTATTGAAGAAAGTAACCTGTACTAATTACATCCTTAGCACTCCAGATCGAAGGAAGAAACAAACATTAGTCCATATTAATATGATAAAGAAATATCAAAGTCGTGACATTCGCCCAGTAACCATAGTGGCGACAAAAGAGGATGGTCAAGAGGCGATGGAGGATGCTGAAAAGGTATTAACCAACTCAGAGATCTTATATAATTTATATACAATGTTCACTCACGTAACTGAAGGAAACCAGCCACCTCTGGTAAGACTAATCCAGCAATATAAGACCATTTTTTGAGACGCTCTAGGACTGCTAGTGCTCATACCTGGTAAGGAATACAGATTGTGTATTGATTACAGACAGGTTAATAAGGTCACAGTAGCAGATACCTATCCTCTTCCAAGAGTAGAAGAGTCTAGATACCATCGGCAGGGCACAATATTTAACAAAATTCGACCTATTTAAAGGCTAATGGCAGGTTCCTCTCACGGAGCGAGCCACACCCATCTCAGCGTTTGTGACCCCCAAACGGCCTGTTTGAATATCAGGTGATGCAGTTTGGGATAAAGAATGTCGCATCCACCTTCCAGAGGATGATGGGTATGATGTTATGTGACGTAGGTAATACTATGGTCTACATCGACGATGTCTTAATCCATGATTCAAGTTGGGAAAACCACCTACGTCATCATCCATGATTCAAGTTGGGAAGACCACCTACGTCATCTAGAAGAATTATTTATGGCCATGCAACATGATGGGTTAGTTGTCAACCAAAATAAATCCGAGTTCGCTAAAACCTCCGTTATCTTTCTAGAACATGTGGTGAGAGGTGGATAGATTGTCCCAAAAACAAGCAACGTGGAAACTATCATCCAGTACTCGACTCCTTCAACAAGGAAGGAAATCCTGCGTTTCCTTGGTATGGCTGGTTTTTACCGTAAATTTGTCCCCAACTTTTCAACCATCGCAGTCCCTCTGATGAATCTTCTAAAGAAGGGCGTAAAGTTCATGTGGGGCAAAAGCTGTCAGGAGGCTTTTGAATATTTAAAGGCAGTTTTGAATTCTTCTCCTTTCCTTATGTCCCCAAATTTCCAAGATGAATTCACTCTCACCGTAAATGCTTCCCATTACGGCCTCGGGGCTGTATTATCACAGATTGATGCTAAAGGATTCGAACACCCAATAGCATACTATTCTAAGAAGTTTACTAATAGCCAGCTAAGTCACTGTGACTTAGGGAGTCTAGGGCATCGCTGAGTTCTTCGAGGGTCGGTTCGCTGTCGAGCTCCATTAGCACAGGCAGACACTCAATGGCGCTCAGGGCGTCTTCGGTGACCACATTGTCCCTGGCGTATAGCTCAGAGTAGTGCTCGACTCAGCGCTTCAGTTGCAGTGTTTGGTCCTGAATCACCTCGCCAGTGGCAGATTTCAGTGAGCGGTCTTCCTCTGGATTGGGCCGAGGGCCTGCTTGATGCCGTCATACATTCCCCTTACACTGCCTGTATCCGCTGCAGTCTGTATCTGGGAGCAGAGCTGGAGCCAATAGTTTTTGGCACATCGCCTGGCGCTCTGCTGTACTTTGCAGCGGACGGCCCGAAGGATCTGTAAGTTGCGCTGACTTGGGCAGGCTTTGTAGGCTGCCAAGGCGTTTCTCTTCTCTTCGATGACAGGTGTCATCTCTTCCGAGTGAGCCTCGAACCAGTCAGCCGACCTGCTGGCCTTCTTGCCAAAGGTGGAAACGGCAGCATTGAACACAACGTCTCTGAAGTGCTCCCATCTTTTACAGGCAGTGACCCCGACTGGGCCAAGGAGAGCTTCCTCGAGCACGCGTGCAAAATCTTTCACCTTGTCCTGGTTTCGGGTCTTGGTGGTGTCGATGCGAGGTCTGCCCGCCTTTTTCGAGTGATGAATCTTCTTTGGTTGCATCTTGACCCTGCAACAGACCAGGGAGTGGTCGGTGTCACAGACAGCACTTTGGTTGCTATGCATAATCTTGGCGCTGGGTAGACTTGCATGCCTGGTAAGAATCAGCTGGTGCCAGTGCTTGGATCTGGGGTGTCTCCAAGATACTCGGTGTTGAGGCTTTGTGCCGAAGAACGTGTTGGTGACACAGAGACCATGAAGGCAGCAGAGTTCTAACAGACGTTGCCCGTTCTCATTCATCCTCCCTATGCCGAATTGACCCAGACAAGTGGGCCAAATGTTGTGCTCGGCACCCACTCTGGCGTTGAAGTCGCCGAGGATGAACAGTGGCTCCTTTACAGGGATTCTCGCTATGACTCTGTTGAGGTCATCGTAGAATTTTTCCTTTGCCTCTGCTGGAGAAGTCAGGGTTGGTGCATATGCACTAATTACATTGTCTGGTTCTGTTTGGGAGTGCAGTTGCAGAGACAGAATTCGTTCGGTTTCCCCCATCGGTGGCATAATGTATCCCAACAGTGCATTCCTGACGGCAAATCCCACACCATGTTCTCTAGTCTCATCAGGTGGTTTTCCTTGCCAGAAGAAAGAGAAGGTCCTCTCTCTCACAGATCCTGATCCAGGGAGCCTGATCTCTTGGAGAGCAACAATATCCATCTGCAGTTTGCTCTGCTCCCTATCGATGATTGCTGTTTTTCGGGCGTCATTGATTTCTTGCAGGTCGTCAGAGAAACCTGGTGTCAGTGTCCTGACGTTCCATGTGCCCTGCTTTAGGGCAGTTGATATTTTCTTCTTAGGTATTGTATTGCTTGGTTCAAAGTTGTCAGGCCGCTTGTCGGTTTTCACCCTTAACCACACGTACCCAGTGAGGTTATCGGACCGTGGCAAGGCAACACCTTATTGGCTAGGGTTTGCCCAGCTTGAGGTGGGCGGTAGCTGCCCAGTGGGGCGCGATGACCCCTCCCACTGTCAGAAGCAACCCCTGGCATCACACTCTTCGCCAATCGAGCAGAAGACTTGAAACCGGTAGATTGTCGCTTCCCGTGTTGGTTCGACGCTGTGAGGCAAAGCTGGAGTGTCCTCTCCAGGGCGCAAAGCCTGGGTAGGTAGATATGGAGGAGAAGCTGTTACCCATGCAGCAGGTCCCCCCCTCTCCACGTTGCTGAAATTATCCAATAGAATAGCAAATGCCAATACACATGGGTCCAATAACGTCACAGGAGCTGCCAGAACGAGGTCGACGTCAACAACGAACTGCCTTAGGGGCTCCAACTCCGGATTTTTCCTCGAAGTTGACTCCTGAAGCCTTTCCCAAAAAAGGGTATGGCCGCAAGGCAGCGGAGGTTTAAAATCAGAGTTTTCCTTCCCCTAGATGGGCTGCCTTCCCAGGCTATCAAGTCCCATGTACCCGGAGCAGCTGGTTTTAAGGCGCCAGAGGCACGCCCTCGCCCCTTCTCCTGTTGGTAAAAGCAGTTCCACCGGACTTAATGACTAAGCCACCCGTGCAGGCTAGGAGTTGAACTTGGTTGTCAGAGGCTATTTGAGACGCATGCTGTATAGGAGCATTTGTGTATAGGTGCTGTATAGGTGCTGTATAAGGGTAAGGTAGGTTACATGGAGTTAATTAGGTAGTACTTAGCTTTCCTTTTAAACTGGTTGAGAGAGGTACAGCCTTTGACATGACTGGGAAGGTCATTCCACATTTTGGGTCATTCTGTTAAATCTTGGGGGGCTTGGTCTGATAATAAAGAACATGTACAAATGAGCTAAGCAGGGAACGAGAGCTGAAACTTGGTAACAGCACTGGCCTTATTTACTACATATGAAATAGCTACATTTAACATTTTAAGGGATTTCGTTAGATACTAAAGGCAACTATGGCGGAGAACAAGAGTTGGAGCTCGGTAATTATCTAGGTCTTATTTACTAGGTCTGAAAATGTAGTTGAGGTTTTAAATTTCTGGGGGATTTGGAGTGATAGTAGTGAAATTACAGAAGCGAACTAAGGCTGGGGACGAGAGATGGAGCTCGGCAATTATCTGGATCTTATTTGCTAGGTCTGAAATACAGCGGGTTTAAATTTCAGTAGAATTGATGGGTTATTAACGAAGCTATGAGAGAGAGACAAAGCGGAGGACAGGCGATAGAGTTCGGTAAATGTGTTATCTTTACTTTCTCTTTTAGAGGTATTGCGGGTTTAAATTTTATGAAAATTAATGGGTTATTAACGAAGATACACGAGGGAAGTAAGGTGGGGGACGAAAGCTAGAGTTCGCTACCTAAATTGTTGTATTGTACTACGTCTGAAATATAGCTGTTAAAAATTTCAGGGGGATTGGACTGTTAGTAAAGAAGTTATGAGGATAAACTAAGGTGGGAACAGGAGCTGGAGCTCGTTTACTAAATTATTGTATTTTACTACGTTTGAAATATGGCTGTTAAAAATTGGGCTTCGATGAAAATTGGTAATGAACTGGACTCTGTCTAATTTTCGGTCATTAATGAACTCTGCATATTTTCGGGCACAAAGTGGACTCTGATGAATTTTGGGGCCTAAACTGGAGCTTAAACTGGTCTCTGACTAATTTTTGGTCTCAAATTCATATAAAACTAAACGTCATGGCTAAGATGTTTTGTTTTCCTTCACAAAACTTGTATGAACATATTCGCAGAAAATGGGCTTTGAAAAAAGTGTGATTTTGAAAACAGGCAAAAATAGTCCGTAGACTTTACCCGGAAACCCTGTGACATATGAGGCATTTTTTCTGAATTTTTCTATAAGAATTTCTTACTTATTTTCTCCCATAAGAACTCTTAACAAACTTCTAAAATCTCAGAAATTATTTTTCTCATAAGAATTGCTTAATTCCAAATCAGTGACTGGCCAAATTAATCTGGAAACCCTGACATGCTAAACGTGATTTTTTGTGAAAAAAAAAAATCACGCTTAGCGTGTCATCCCTACTGCTTTGGGGGTGGCGGTGGTGGTGTTGGGGGTGGCGGCGGTGGTGTTGGGGGTGGCGGTGGTGGTGTTGGGGTGGTGGCGGTGGTGTTGGGGGTAGCAGCGATGGTGTTGGGGGTGGCGCTGGTGGTGTTGGGGGTGACGGTGGTGGTGTTGGGGGAGGCAACAGTGGTGTTTAGGGTGGCAGCCGTGGTGTTGGGGGTGGCAGTCGTCGTGTTGGAGGTGGCGATGAGTAGTAGAAAGTATGCCAGATCAAAGCCGTTTTGCTTTTTCCGACGGCTTCGATCTGGCATACTGTTTTTTTGTTACACCAGTGAGATTTGACGGCTTCAATCTGGCATGCTGTTTTTTCGTTACCCCAGTGAGATTTGACGGCTTCGATCTGGCATACTGTTTTACTGTTACCCCAGTGAGATTTGACAGCTTTGATCTGGCATACTGTTTTTTCGTTACCCCAGTGAGATTTGACGGCTTCAATCTGGCATACTGTTTTTTCGTTACCCCAGTGAAATTTGACGGCTTCAATCTGGCATACTGTTTTTTCGTTACCCCAGTGAGATTTGACGGCTTCAATCTGGCATAATGTTTTTTCATTACCTCAGTGACATTAAACGGCTTCGATCTGGCATACTGTTTTTTCGTTACCCCAGTGAGATTAAACGGCTTCGATCTGGCCCCTGGGTTTTTTCCCATATTTTTCCTACGGCTTCAATCTGGTCCCGTCATTTTTCGTTACCTCAGTGAGATTAAACAGCTTCAATCTGGCCCCGTCATTTTTCGTTACCCCAGTGAGATTAAACAGCTTCAATCTGGCCCCGTCATTTTTCGTTACCCCAGTGAGATTAAACGGCTTCAATCTGGCCCCATCATTTTTCGTTACCTCAGCAACCCCGCACAGGCTAGGCCAATGGTCACTGACGTCACCAAGTCTTCATCTCCACTGTATAAGTCCATTTTCTTTTATGGTGTATTTATTCCCATGCTTATCTAGAACTTATATATTTATAATGTCTGGCCCAGGATCGTTTATTGAGAATAGAAATAGTAGAAATCCACTATCTCTTATGCATATGAAACAAGGGGGAGCAGCACAGAGCAAGAACTATCATGTATCTCAGAGTTCACCCCTGTTACCAAACCAGTATTACCTAGGTTTTTTTCCTAAATCTTAAACTCATCCTATTTATACCCATTGTTTCATGTTGTCTCATGTTGATACACTTAATAGCCTATTAATATCCCCCTTTGTTGTGTCCATTCAGTCACACCTCTATCATGTCGCCCCTATTTCTTCGTCTATCTAGAGAATGTAATTAAAGCTTTGTCCATCTTTCTGCAAGGATTGCTTATTTAGCATAGGGTAAATAAAAAATGAAAACCCACTATCATCCATTTGTTTGAAAACAGTCCCCTGCCAGGCATGGTGACTTCAATGCGATTTCTGTAGTAATCGAATATTGCTGCATAAATGCATAAATGTATTTTGCACATGCATAAATATATATGCACATCTCACATTCACTCAAAAAACATGCCTCCCACACCTTGCTGTAGAATATATCAAATCAAAATACTCATTCAGTAAAAGCAAGCCTATCATGTTTTGAAATAAGGCCTTCTGCAGTTACTTTCTTTTCTGACGTCATCATAAATAATATATTTTGTGCATAATGACATATTTAGTGTGTAAATGCTGTATTTTGTGTGTATGGCATAAATTACATCTGATTAATGGGGAAATGGTGGCAAAAAACAAGGCTATTCTCTATGAATGCATAGGTTGTGGAGTATGTGTAGGTATGTATGCTTGTATTTGTGACTGTTGGTTTAGAAACAAGTTAGCTGATTTGCGTAGCAACATTAGGATTTTTTTGAGGTGTAGAAATGATTAGCATATGAATATAGTGGCTAGCATCCAGCTGAGTTGCTAGATGGTTGAATTGAGGTGTGACATTTGGATAGCTATTTGATGGATGTGAGGACAGTTGACTAGCCTGTGAACACAGCTACTAATCCGCTGTGCTGCCAGATGTGTGGTAACTATTTGTAGATTTTAGTACGATATCTAGCTATAGGGTTTCATAATTGCTGTTGTGGATAAAACTAGAATGAGAGCTATTTATTAAAACTATTATTGTGAACTAATACTTTAAGTGGGATCCCTTGATTGTTTTAAACATAGGGTGGACATGAATATGAATGAGATTGGGTGAAGATATATAGGAGCTATATTTAAGAATATTCTAAACGAAGCACAGGAACGTAGTATACCACACAAATTGAATAGATCGATTACTAATGACCCAAAGTGGATAACAAAGAATTTGAAGAATCTTATAGGTAAAAAGAGAGCTTGGTACAAAAGGATTAAAAATGGGGAGGTCACTTTAGAACAGGAATTTGTACAACTAGTTAGAAATGTTAAAAAAGAGATAAGGAAAGCAAAAAGAAACTATGAAGTTCGTATAGCAGGGCAAGCAAAGACAAATCCTAAAGGGTTTTTTCAGTTATATCGAACTAAGACTAGGGAAAGGATAGGTCCATTAAAAACTGAGACAGGTCAAATAACAGATAGTGATGAAGAGATGAGTAGTATTTTTAATAAATATTTTGTATCTGTATTTACTAAAGAGGAACTTAACAATATGCCTTCAGCCCAACAAGTCTATGTGGGTGGGGACGAGGACAGGTTGACGAGTTTAGCAGTTACCAGGGAGGATGTTCTTAAACAAATAGTAAAACTCAAACCAAACAAATCCCCAGGGCCGGATGAAGTGTTTGCCAGAGTGCTGAAAGAATGCAAAGAGGAGCTTTGTGACCCACTGTCAATCATATTTAATAAATCAATAGAGTCAGGCAGAGTGCCAGAGTTTTGGAAAGTTGCTAATGTGATACCAGTTTTTAAGAAAGGAGATAGATCACTTGCGTCTAACTATCGACCAATTAGCCTAACGTCTATTGTGGGAAAGTTACTCGAATCTATAATAGCAAATAAAATTCGTCTTCATCTTGAAAAACATAAATTAATAATTGAGTCGCAACATGGTTTTATAAATGGCCGTTCATGTTTAACAAATTTGTTATCTTTTTATTCTAGCATAGTTGAGGCAGTTGATAGTGGTAAGGATTGTGATGTTGTGTACCTTGACTTTAGCAAAGCTTTCGATACAGTGCCACATGAAAGACTGATTAAAAAGATAGAGGCTCATGGTATTGGGGGTGCTATATTAAGCTGGATTAGGGCATGGCTATACCAAAGGAAACAGAGAGTTAGTATAAATGGAGTCAAGTCAGAGTGGGAAAATGTTGTAAGTGGAGTGCCTCAAGGCTCTGTCTTGGGACCTCTGTTGTTTATAATATATATAAATGATTTAGATTCAGGTTTGAGTAGCAACATTTGCAAATTTGCCGATGATACGAAAATCGGTAGGGAAATTAATTCGGAGGAGGACTCACTATCACTTCAAGTTGATCTAGATAGGGTTTTGAAATGGTCAAAGGACTGGCAGATGCAGTTTAATGCTGATAAATGTAAAGTTCTGAGGCTAGGTAATGATGATAGAGTTACAAGATACGAGCTAGATGGTGTTGAGATTGCGAAGTCGGATTGCGAAAGGGATCTGGGAGTTATAATTAGTAAGAATTTAAAACAAAAGGATCAATGCATAAATGTTCGTAATAAGGCAAATAGGACACTCGGATTTATTAATCGCAGCGTAAGTAACAAGACACCTGGTGTGGTTCTCAAGCTATATCTTGCTCTGGTTAGGCCCCATTTAGATTATGCAGTTCAGTTTTGGTCGCCATATTATAGAATGGATATAAATTCACTTGAACGTGTCCAGCGTAGGATGACTAAGTTAATTCCCCAAATTAGAAATCTTTCATATGAAGAAAGATTAACAAAGCTTAATTTGCATTCACTGGAAAGGCGAAGAGTTAGGGGTGACATGATAGAGGATTACAAGTGGATGAATGGACATAACAAAGGGGATATTAATAGGGTATTGAAAGTATCAACACAGGACAGAACGCGAAACAATGGGTATAAATTGGATAAGTTTAGATTTAGGAAAGACTTGGGTAAATTCTGGTTCAGTAACAGGGTTGTTGATTTGTGGAACCAATTGCCGCGTAACATTGTGGAGGTGGGGTCCCTCGATTGTTTCAAGCATGGGTTGGACATGTATATGAGTGGGATTGGGTGGTTATAAATAGGAGCTGCCTCGTATGGGCCAATAGGCCTTCTGCAGTTGCCTTTGTTCTTATGTTCTTATGTTCTTATGAGCTGCCTCGTATGGGCCAATAGGACTTCTGCAGTTACCTTTATTCTTATGTTCAGCTCACGTACAATGCTGCCAGATGTACGAGTCTGCATAAATAGCGGTATGACATTTCGGTTGCTGTTATACTTTTGCACTTATCACCGAATAATGATTACAGTTGTGGATAATTAAATTGTATATTCTTAATTAAACCTCTGACTAGGTTAGGTGGGGATGGATAGTCTAGCCATTTTGAATAATAACATCAAATACACGTGCCAGTAGGATGCTAATGGCCGCATTGGTCGTCTGGTGACGTCACACATAGTTGATCAGTCAGGTGCTGTGATGCCTTGACACTTATACGCTATTGGCCAGCAATACCTTATCCCTATACCTAAGGTCGCTTTTTGCGACGTCGCTAAACAACAATTGGTCTGTAGAATGTATTTGTTTGTTATTTAATAAGTTAGGTTAGGATGGTTTGATCGGGTTTATGAAATGAATAACAGAAAATATGAGCAATGAGCGAAAATACGAGCCAATGTAGCTGAATATCGACTCTGATGAAGCACAGAGTATAGGTGAGGTATTAAGCCTGATTAAGAGTTCACTTTTATGTGTGAACCTCCTAGGATCCGCATATAGCGCATTGACGCCTCGCACCGCATTAGGGATGAAGACGTCAGAAAAGAAGGTAACTGCAGAAGGCCTTATTTCAAAACATGATAGGCTTGCTTTTACTGAATGAGTATTTTGATTTGATATATTCTACAGCAAGGTGTGGGAGGCATGTTTTTTGAGCGAATGTGAGATGTGCATATATATTTATGCACGTGCAAAATACTTTTATGCGTTT
>WNGS01156342.1:0-10775 GCA_020271785.1 Procambarus virginalis
TATGTAATCAAATACATTGAAGAGACATCTCTAATTAAAGTTGCCTGAGCATTTACGGTAATTGTAAAGCTTGGTATTCTTGGCTTGTCACTTTGGGGGTTCCGACGGAGCCACCCCCCTTTTGGGGGTTCCGACGGAGCACCGGGAGGAGGGTGGAGAGTTTTGTGGTGTACCTGCGGGCGGAGGCGAGCCAGATGGCGCCGCGCCTGCGCTCCCAAGTACCCCGCTCTACGGGCGCGCGCTGCTTAGTCATTTAGACAGTGGAGCACGGTAATGCGTATCCTTCCCCACAAAATTTCACTGCATTTATGATAAAAGCAGTGACTATTTCTGTGGTTGGAAGAAAACGCTCACGGAGTGGGGGACTTATTTTAATTTTAAAATAATAATAATTAATTATTTAATAAATAAATAATTAATTAATAATACAATCATAAAAGATTAAATTAGATAATCCTTAACTGAAGAAGCATATTAGCTCAATATAACAAATAGGTAAATAGAGCTGAATTAATTATGGTGACTAATGAAGATTAGTGAAAGCCATAAATTAATATACAGAAGTAGAATTAATGTAATCAAATACATTGAAGAGACATCTCTAATTTAAAGTTGCCTGAGCATTTACGGTAATTGTAAAGCTTGGTATTCTTGGCTTGTCACTTTGGGGGTTCCAATGGAGCACCCCCAATCCCGTGAGGGCCAGCTGCGCGGAACCCCCACCCCGAAGGGCGAGCGGAAGCTGGCTGCTAAATAGTAGCATGACTACTTGCTACGTGGCCGTAAGCGTGCCCAGATGCCCGGAGAGGCCATTAAAACACTCATGGTATCCTGACTGAAAAAGGTACCAATCCGAGTCCTCTAGGCAGATGCTGCGAGTAGACACAGCTCGCTTGGAGGCTTATGGAGCGGCAACTAGACGGTCCCTGCATGGGCAGTAAGGCGGGGTGGCCCGCCGTCTATGCCCTGGAAGGGGGGCCTACTGCCGAAATTGGACTCCAGCAGGGAGCGCTTCCACCATGGCGTATGACTGTCGATCCGGTGTATATCTTCATCGTAGTATCCCGCCCTCACAGGGACCAGTCCTGGACGGCTGGCCCCAGGGCGGGTGCGGGAATGTGAACGCTATCCACTCCGAGACCGACTCCCCAGGGTCGACCCCGTGTTGGTCGCTGTCGCTGTGGTGAGCCCCTCGGGTGTGGAGTGGTGTCTGCTTAGAAGCGAGTCGGTTGCCTCCCAGTATACCTCGCACGGTGGGCATGAGAGCTGTGGTCCACCTTTCGTGGCCCCACTGCGCCTTCCTCGATCATCACAGGTTTTCGTCGTCCTCATTCTATTGTGGGTCTCCTCACTACTGTGGCCGTAAGCGTGCCCGTATGCCCGGAGAGGCCATTAAAAAACAGTCGGTCTTCCTTGTCCCAGACTGAAAAAGGTACCTTTCCGGGTCTACTTGGCAGATGCTGCGAGGAGACGCAGCTCGCTTGGTGGGCCGGCAGAGTACCATCTTGACGAGCCGTGGAGCGGGGAGGTGGGAATAGCCACCACTGTGGACTGGGAGGAGTACATACTGCCGGGTTTGTACTCCATGCAGGCAGCGCTTGTCACCGTGGGGAATGACTGGTTGTTTCCGTGTTTATCTTCGTCGTAGTAGCCCCCTTCGCAGAGACCAGTCCTGGATGGCTGGCCCCAGGGCGGGTGTGGGAATGTGGATGCTGTCCACTCCGAGGCCGACTCGCCAGGGTCGACCCCGAGTCGGTCGTTGTCACTGTGGTGAGCCCCTCGGGTGTGGAGTGGAGGTGTCTGCTTAGAAGGGAGTCAGATGCCTCCCAGTATACCTCGCACGGTGGGCATGAGAGCCGTGGTCCACCGTTCATAGCCCCACTGCGCCTTCCACGATCATCACAGGTTTTCGTCGTCCTCGTTCTGTTGTGGGTTTCCCTTCTTCCCTCGTGAAGATCCTCGTTTGGGACACGCCATCTGCAGCCTCGGCAACTGGACCTTGCAGCTGCGCGAAAATCTTCAGCCAGGACATCCAGAACTGGTCCTGGCCCCCCAGGGCATGCTCAGGTGAAACACCCTCAGCTGTGCCATCAGCTGCTGGATCATCGGCTGGGACCTCAGCAGCTGGCAAGGGCACGCTCCTCTGGAAGACTGCCAGCGGAGCCTGCGGCTGCTGGACCATCAGCTGGGACCACATCAGCCGGAACTACAGCAGCCGGGCTTGGCCCCCAGGGGCATGCTCAGCTGGAACACCGCCAGCTGTGCCGTCAGCTGCTGGATCATCGGCTGGGACCACCTCCGCCGGAACTACAGCAGCTGTGCTTGGCCGCCTGGGTCATGCTCCGCTCGGAACGCCACCAGCTGTGGCATCAGTAGCTGGATCATCGGCTGGTACCACATCAGCTGGAACAACAGCAGCTGTGCTTGGCCCCCGGGGTCGTGCACAGCTGGGACACCACCAGGTGTGCCATTGGCATGCTGGATCATCGGCTGGGACCTCATCAGCCGGGACAACAGCAGCTGTGCTTGGCCCCCAGGGCATGCTCAGCTGGCACACCGCCAGCTGTGCCGTCACCTGCTGGATCATCAGCTGGGACCACATCAGCCGGGACTGGTAATAAACACCACCAGGTGTGCCATCCGCATGCTGGATCATCGGCTGGGACCTCATCAGCCGGAACAACAGCAGCTGTGCTTGGCCCCCAGGGCATGCTCAGCTGGCACACCGCCAGCTGTGCCGTCGGCTGCTGGATCATCGGCTGAGAACACATCAGCCGGAACAACAGCAGCTTTACTTGGCCCCCAGTGTCATGCTCCGCTCGGAACACCGCCAGCTGAACCATCAGCTGCTGGATCGTCGGCTGGGAAGTAAAGTAAGCAATAGGAAATAACAAATTTATATAGATGGGACTTAGAACAACAAACACAATAAAATTATAAAATTAAAGAAATAAATAATAAATAAATTATAACAAGAAACTAATAATGGAAAAATAAAATTAATAATAGGACACCACCCGCTGTGCCCTCAGCTGCTGAACCATCGACTGTGACCACCTCCGCCGGAGCATCAGCAGCTGTGCTTGGCCCCGGGGGCATGCTCAGCTGGAACACCGCCAGCTGTGCCGTCTGCTGGCGGTACCACATCAGCCGGAACTACAGCAGCTGTGCTTAGCCCCCAGGGGCATGCACAGCTGGAACACCACCAGCTGTGCCCTCAGCTGCTAGACATCGGCTGGGACCACATCCGCCGGAACAACAGCGGCTGTGCTCGGCCCCCAGGGGCATGCTCAGCTTGGGACCCCACCAGCTGTGCCAACAGTTGCTGGCTCATCGGCTGGGGCCACATCAGCCGGAACAACAGCAGCTGTGCTCGACCCCCAGGGGCAGGCTCAGCTTGGCACTCCACCAGCTGTGCCATCAGTTGCTGGACCATCGGCTGGTGCCACATCAGCCGGAACAACAGCAGCTGTGCTTGTCCCCCAGGGGCATGCTCAGCATGCTCAGCCTTCGGCTGCTGGATCATCGGCGGGAACCACTTCCACCGGAACATCAGCAGCCGGGAAAGGCGCTGGGTACACGCCGGGCACCGGGGACAATCCTAACTACAACTGGGCGCCGCACACGCGGGCGTGGAGGGGAACACGGGCAGGACTGTACCTTAGGATAATGGAGATGGGCCGGCTGCTCCGGCATAAGTCTAATCTGAAAATTATTTTTATTAAAATTTAGCCGAAATGAAGAGCTGGTGACGCCAAATAAAGACGACGAACCAAGCATCAGTTAGGTTAGGTTCGGTTAGGTTTGTTTTGGTGACCGGCTAGCTGCAGCTGTGCTCGGCCCCCAGGGGCATGCTCAGCTTGGCTCACCACCTGCTGTGCCAACAGTTGCTGGGTCATCGGCTGGCACCACATCAGCCGGAACAACAGCAGCTGTGCTTTGCCCCCAGGGGCTAGCTCAGCATGCCAGCCTTCGGCTGCTGGACCATCAGCGGGAACCACTTCCGCCGGAACATCAGCAGCCGGGACAGGCGCTGGGTACACGCCAGGCACCGGGGACAATCCCAACTACAACAGGGCACCGCGCACGCGGGCGTGGAGGAGAACACGGGCAGGACTGTACCTTAGGATAATGGAGATGGGCCGGCTGCTCCGGCATAATTCTAATCTGGAAAATATATTTTTATTAAAAAATTAGACAAAAATATAGAGCTGGCGACGCCAACTAAACATGACGAACCAAGCGCCGGATAGGTTAGGTTAGGTTAGGTTAGGGTAGTTTAGGTTAGGTCAGCCCAACCTAACATATTCATCCAGTACCAACGTAATGCCAGGAAGCTCTCCGGCTTCCTCCGGCCCTCCGGCTGTGCTCAGCTGCTGGATCATCGGCTGGGACCGCATCAGCCGGAACAACAGCAGCTGTGCTTGGCCCCCAGGGGGCATGCTCAGCTGGCACACCACCAGCTGGGCCAACGACTGCTGGACCGTCGGCCGGGACCACATCAGCCTGAACATCGACGGCTGGGCTTGGCCCCCAGGGGCATGTTCAGCCGGCACACCGTCTGCTGGCCTATCAGCTGCTGGGTCATCGGCAGCGTATCCACGTCAGCCAAGACATCGGTAGCTGGGCCTGGGCTGCCGGCCAGCGAGCGCAGCCGGGCCATTAGCCGCTGGACCCTTGGCAGGGACTACTTAAACGGGAAAAGTGAAAACACATAGCCAGACATAATGACTGCTTAAGAAATGAGCCCTTCTTTGTGCATACCCCAACATTGTATTGGGTAACTAGCACTAGGCTCCTTCGCTATGTGCCATGACATTCTCCCTAGTTGCATCAAATGCTGCACTGGCGCACTGCTCAGAATGGATAAAGGCCTTCCGGAACACAGTGCAGTAACACACGGACTTCAGACTTCGAAGACGCCTGAATCTTTTCCCACATTCTCGACACTCATGAGGGCGAACCGCCAATGATTTAACATGTGTGTTAAATAGTTTCACGTTCGTAAAACTCCTGCCACACTCTGCACACTCGAAACGGCATTCCCCTGAATGCCTTAACAAGTGTCCCTTCAGATGGCCAAGACGACTGAAACTCTTACCACACACTGGACACTCGTGAGGATTGTCATCCGAATGCACTAAAATGTGAGTCTTCATATGTCCACGCTGATTGAATCTCTCCCCACACTCTGGATACACTCTGGACACTCATGTGGTTTGTCACCTGAATGCACTAACATGTGAGTTTTCATACTTCCACGCTGATTGAATCTCTTCCCACACTCTGGACACTCATGTGATTTGTCACCTGAATGCACTAACATGTGAGTCTTCATATGTCCACGCCGACTGAATCTCTTCCCACACACTGGACACTCATGAGGTTTATCACCTGAATGCACTAACATGTGCTGTATTATTATTCCACGTTTTCTAAATTTTTTGCCACACTCGGCACATTGAAAAGGTCTCTCATCCGCATGCACCATCCTGGGAGTCTTCATATTTCCACGCTGACTGAATCTCTTCCCGCACTCTGGACACTCGTGAGGTTTGTCATCTGAATGCACTAACATGTGAGTCTTCATATGTCCACGCTGATTGTATCTCTTCCCACACACTGGACACTCATGAGGTTTCTCACCTGAATGCACTAACATGTGAGTTTTCATACTTCCACGCTGATTGAATCTCACACTGGACACTCATGAGGTTTAACACCTGAATGCACTAACATGTGCTGTATAATTATTCCACGTTCTCTAAATTTATTGCCACACTCGGCACATTGAAAAGGTCTCTCATCCGCATGCACCCTCCTGTGAGTCTTCATACTTCCACTTTGAAGGAATCTCTTCCCACATTCTGGACAATCAAGAGGTTTGTCACGTGAATGCACTAAGAAGTGACGCTTCACACTTCCAGGACGGGTGAATACCTTCGGACACTGAGGACACTGGTGAGTCTTCATCTTCTTTATGACAGGTGCAGTTTGTGTGAAGGTTTTCTCCCCCGGATGTTGGGAGAAGCGTCAAGGCTTGAGTGTTGTTTCTTAGAGTTAGACTTGATGTGAGCACTTGGCGGTCAATGGTGGTGCTTCTTCTTTATGATAAGTGCAGTTTGTGTCAAGGTTTTCCCTTAATGCTCGTGCTGGACATCTTTTGTTGACACTCGTGAGTTTTGTGGTGTACCTGCGGGGCGGAGGCGAGCCAGATGGCGCCGCGCCTGCGCTCCCAAGTACCCCGCTCTACGCGCGCGCGCGCCGCTTAGTCGTTTAGACAGTGGAGCACGGTAATGCGTATCCTTCCCCACAGAATTTCACCGCTTTTATGATAAAAGCAGTGACTATTTGTCGGGATTAATAACCAAATTTTATCGTGTGTGTGTGTGTATATATATATATACACACATATATTCATATATATTTTTAGGGTGTGCCACCACTGGTGCAATTGAAGGGACCCACATCCTCGAAGAAAATAATGAGTGTTCAGAGAAGACCTTGACCTAGATTCAGGAAGCTCCGTTTATTTCTTCGTAAGTGCGTTTGCTACGAAGGTTCCTAAGTGTGCTTAGGAAGATGCTTAGGTGCAATTCAATAACGTCCACTTAGGAAGAAATTTGTTGGTTCACCTGCGTGCTGATAGAAGTCACTACTGTGTTTCGTTTGGCCAATCAGAGAGCAGCAACATTCTTCATATTGAAGATTTAGCGGTGGCTTATCGGAGCTCTACTGCCTCCTATTTACGTCGAATTTTCTTATAAAATTAGTATATTTCGAAGTAAAGCAATGTTTTTTCAACTTCTACAGCCAGCACCGACATTGTAGTAAACAAATATGTTACACTTGTTGTTTACCTACGTAATTTTAAGAGATACTGTGTAGCTGTCCTTGTTGCTCGGAAGATGCGCTGACAATTATTGTATATATTTACTGAATTTACCCAAGGGCCACTAACTATCTAGTGGCCTCGAAGAGGACAGAAAGCCGGCGGCTTGTTAAAGGGCCCGGCAATTGTCTTAATGATATATTTTTAGCTGGAATTTGGCATTTACGGCTTCAGCGGGTAGGCCGTTCCATGGGTTTATAGCTCTCTTGGTGGAAAAAAAAACATCTGTTTTCAGTCCTACTTGAGAGAACATACTCTCCAACACTATATCTGTGACTGTCCTGTTATCAGTGACTTCATACCAAATGGTATATGGTACTTTGAGCTCTGCAATTACTTCAAACACTCAGGAATATTGGAAGATATTCTTGTGCTGCACCCAGATTTTGGCAGTGGAGGCTAATAGATCAGCATTAAGTATTTTGTTCTCTCCTGATTCCATGTATGACTGGCCATCCTGTGAGGTGAGGATGTTGGATGAGCTTGTAGCAGGTTTTTGATCTACACTGTGTTATTTTTTTTTGAGATATATACAAGAGTTGTTACATTCTTGTACGGCCACTAGTACGCGTAGCGTTTCGGGCAGGTCCCTGGAATACGATTGCCTGCCGCGAAGAATCGTTTTTTTCATCCAAGTACACATTTTACTGTTGCGTTAAACAGAGGCTACAGTTAAGGATTTGCGCCCAGTAAATCCTCCTCGGCCAGGATACGAACCCATGACATAGCGCTCGCGGAACGCCAGGCGAGTGTCTTACCACTACACCACGGAGACATTATTTACTTCTTCGAGGATGTGGGTCCCTTCAATTGTACCAGTGGTGGCACACCCTAAAAATATATATAAATATATGTGTGTATATATATACACACACACACACACGATAAAATTTGGTTATTATTCTCGACAATGAGACTATAATAGATTTTACTATCTTTAAGTCACTTCTTCAAAGTTGATGTTCGTTATTTAAAAAAAGGGTCCATGTAAGTGCTCAAGTATTTAATTATATAATTTTATTTTAAGAAAAGTCGATAATAATAACGTTAATTATTACTATAAAAGAAATTATATTTGTAAAAATATCTCATAAATAATAACATAAAGTGCAGGAAGAAAAGCAGGGTCCGCAGGACCCAGAGGCTGGTGCTCCCAACACAGTTAAACATCAGCTTTGCGCAGTGGCAGTATCGTAACCAATGAGGTATATCCGAGGTGCGATTATTGCTAGTTGAAAACTTTAACCAATACCCCGCTGGGTCGGCGTGTTAAAGCGTCGGCTACGGCAATTTTTGTCAGCCTGTTCAAGGGCTTCAAATTATTATCATGGAGCCGGTCGGCCGAGCGGACAGCACGCTGGACTTGTGATCCTGTGGTCCTTGGGTTCGATCCCAGGCGCCGGCAAGAAACAATGGGCAGAGTTTCTTTCACCCTATGCCCCTGTTACCTAGCAGTAAAATAGGTACCTGGGTGTTAGTCAGCTGTCACGGGCTGCTTCCTGGGGGTGGAGGCCTGGTCGAGGACCGGGCCGCGGGGACACTAAAAAAAAGCCCGAAATCATCTCAAGATCTCAAGATGGAAAAGTAAAACGTCACTCAGGCACGATTCTTCAGTGATGAAGCTAGTTTTGAACCTTTCTCCTGACGTTTCTTCTAATAGTATTTGTTAGGCTTTTAAGACTTAGTAATTTAGATTTTAGTATAGTCGACAGAGCAGAATGATTTGTTTACTTAAATTCTAATGATAATGGCCTTCAGGTTCAATTACGTTGATGCTTGGGCCACAACTTCCAGCTTTGACAGTCTTCCTCTACTCACACAGAATGAATTAAATAATAAATTTAAATAATAATATTCTCCCTCTGGAAGCTCTGGGGTCTGTGGCGGCGGTGCCTCCCTCCCCTCCACCCCATTGAGCCAGGGAGGGTTGTCCTCTCAACCCTCCCCTGCTGGCACTCTCGCATCACTGTTTACGAGATTCAAGCGTGCTTCTGGTCCCTCACCGGAGTTCCTTAACTGGGCGGATAACCAATGGTTCAAAAAGTTGTGCTCAGTCCTTGAGGCTCAAAATACGATCATCTTAAGTCTTCAATCCGAAAATCAAGCCAACTGTTCGAACCTCCAGCAACAACAGCAAGAAATAACCCTCCTCCAGGATGATAATAGAAACTTAAGGGCTAGCCGTGATCAACTCCAGCATGACTTGAATGGTCTCCGTGAGGAAAACATTCGTCTGAAATCTGATGAAACCATAAAAAAAAACAAGAGGAAGCTCTCAGCAAAATGACTGCAAGTATCAATACTTTATCCGCCCAACGTTCCGTCACCCAGGATGAACAAGATCAGCAAAAGCTGCTTGATTCTGTAGTTGTGTCGTCTCAAGCTATTCCAATTGAACGCGAAGGTGAAAAGTGTACTGAAATTGTCCAGAATCTCTTAAAACAAGAATTGCAGGTCAATCTAGACAAAACTGACATTATTGCTGCCTACAGAGTAGGCAAAACTAACCCATCTGGTCACAACCAGCGCAAAATTCGACTGAAATTGGCCTCCCAGTCCACTAAATCTCATCTTGTCCAAACAGCTGCGTCCCAAAAAAAGGGAATTTACATAAACGAGTGCTTGACTAGAAAAAGACAGCACCTCCTCTACCGCCTGCGTCAAATCCGTCATCAAAACCCAGACGCGATTCATCAGTGCTTCGTTAGAGATGGCTTGATTAAAGTTAGGAAAACATCAACAGGTAAAATGTTTACAATTACTAATGAGGATAACCTCAACACCTTCCTCAACCAATGTGGTCTGTCTAACTTTATTAGCGCTCCCAATGAGTCAACATAATTAATCCCTTGTCACGTAGTGCGGGCTAGGTATCCTAATTTCTTTTTGTTTCACTTTTTAAATTAATTTTTAATTTACCTTCTACTAGTCATTTTCTGGGCTCAATTAACCGAGTGCTTAATTATATCTTCATGCCTCTTAAGTATACGGTCATAACTTACTACTTTTAGTAAATAATCCTTAGCTTAAATTAACCTATGTTTATTACTCAACTTTTCACTGATTTCATTATTACTAAGGTTGCCTAGCCTCGCCATCCTCTCTTACTCCATTGTACCACTGGCTTTGCCTGTGTCTCATTTATGGAAATTATTACTTACAGCTAGTGTACTTGAGAGTACCTGTAAGCTACCTCATTTTTTGTTCTTTTTTTGTTCATTTTGTTGTGTGTTGTATAGACTTGTTTTATATATTTCCCCTTTTATGTCTTAATTTTTTTTGTAATTTGCCATTCCTGCCTTGTATTCCTGCAACCATCCTTATTATGCAGGCAAGTGTAGACCCTGAACTAAACCTCTTATCCACTATCTATGACAATCATCACTTTAATGATCTGAACTGCAGACATTTACAGCAAATGATGTAAACAATGTATTATCACATAATCACAATATCTCTGTAATCAACTTAAATGTTAGATCCCTAGGTAAACACTTCGATGATGTTAGTGCCTTAATTGAAACTATTGACAACAAATTCACTTTATTGTACTTACTGAAACATGGTTGAAAGAGGATACTACTCAACTCTTTAACATGCCTAACTACTTGGCAATTCACAACTGTCGTCAAACTCAGAGAGGTGGTGGTACTGCTCTTTACTACCATCATGAACTAACATGCTTAAAAGTAATAGAACTAGAGACTGCTGTGGGGAGTATATCTTCGCCAGTTTCAGAGTAAAGGGTACCGAATCTATCCTGTCTGTGGGAGCAGTCTATAGGATTCCTAACACTGATGTGCCCGAATTCAATTCAAACCTTAGAAATCTAATACTCGATAACAGACTTAACAAAAACCATCTAATTATCGCAGGGGACTTT
>WNGS01156343.1:40117-77973 GCA_020271785.1 Procambarus virginalis
TCTTGTTAATGTGAAGGTGGCAGGCAGTTAGCGAGAGAGAGAGTGACGAGTGTTCAGTTAGCTCACCATGTGCCTATACCAGGAGGAGACTGTGGTCTCAGCTCACCAGTGTGGCTATACCAGCAGGCGAGACTGTGGTCTCAGCTCACCAGTGTGCCTATACCAGGAGCGAGACTGTGGTCTCAGCTCACCAGTGTGTCTATACCAGCAGACTAGACTGTGGTCTCAGCTCACCATGTGGCTATACCAGCAGGCGAGACTGTGGTCTCATCTCACCAGTGTGGCTATACCAGCAGGCGAGACTGTGGTCTCAGCTCACCAGTGTGTCTATACCAGAGGCGAGACTGTGGTCTCAGCTCACCAGTGTGGCTATACCAGGAGCGAGACTGTGGTCTCAGCTCACCTGTGTCTACCAGCAGGCGAAACTGTGGTCTCAGCTCACCAGTGTGTCTATACCAGCAGCGAGACTGTGGTCTCAGCTCACCAGTGTACCTATACCAGTCGAGACTGTGGTCTCAGCTCACCATGTGTCTATACCAGCAGGCGAGACTGTGGTCTCAGCTCACCAGTGTACCTATACCAGGAGGCGAGACTGTGGTCTCAGTCACCAGTGTGGCTATACCAGCAGCGAGACTGTGGTCTCAGCTCACCAGTGTGCCTATACCAGGAGGCGAGACTGTGGTCTCAGCGTACGAGCTCCGTGACAAGAGTTCCTGCTGGGTTATGATCATTTCTACCTTAGCAAAATGACACTTTCTATTAACATAGTGAAAGTTGCCTCTGAGTGCCTCTACGTTTGTTAAACAACCTGTTAATTGTAATCACACACCCTTTCACACTTATCCCTTCCCGTCCTACTCTCTGCAATAGTAAATACTCTAATAAATATGTAGTGGTAGAGGCCCAGGGTATTACTATCCCACAACCTTGCATCACTCACAATTTGATGTGATCCCCTATAGTGGTGTACGGCCTATAACGACAGTCATTTGGGCAGAACGACGACCCTGTGACGGAAGATTACAATATTACGGTGGAGGAGATTATTGTCCTGTGCCATACTCTCACCCACCATATTATTAAGACTCCTGGCGCTTGCTCTCGCTCACGTTCAGTTGTCTGCATTGATTGCCTGCATAGTAACACCCCGGTGCCCCCTTTTGTGATGCATGCTGTTGCAATCGTTGCAAGTGCTTAAGTGTATACCATCACCTTAGTAAATGTGCTGATGTATCTGAGCAGTTAGTGAGGCACTAAAGAGAATCAGAAATTAATACACCCGAGTTAGGAGAGAAGCTGAGAGGCAATTTGAAAATGACATTGCAGCAAAAACTAAGGACCAGCCATAGCTGTTCTCTAACTATATACAGAGAAAACTAACAGTGCAGGACGATGCATTCAAATTGAGAACAAGGGGTAATTCTCACAGAAAATGATAATGAGGTTTGTGAATAACTCAACAAATGATCGCATGAGGTCTTTACAGTAGAAGCAGTATAGAGACCTTGGTAGGAAGATGAAAGGCTGGAAGAAATGATGGATGACATGGTATTTACTGTAGAAGAGTAAGAAAACACCTGGAGGAAATAGATGTGAGAAAGTCAGTGGGACAGACCTGATCTCACCATGGCTGCCGTAGGAGGCTGCAAAGATACTTTGTCACACATTGTCTAAAACTAAAAAATAACGCTTGAAATACAAAAAATCTACCAGAAATCTTGAAAAAAGGCAAACGTAGATCCAATATTCAAAATAGTGGATAGAAAGGAGGCATTAAATTACAGACTAGTGTCATTTACAAGTATTCCGTGTAAAGTGCTGGAGAAAGTAATCAGGTTGAGAATGGTGGAGCATCTGGAGAGGAGTGACTATGTGAGAAAAGGTCACCATGGATCTAAAAAAGGAAAGTCGTGCATGACAAACTTGATAGACATGTTTTGACATTGATTGTGCTTAACAATGTGAGAGTTTTTAAAACAAGGCAGAAAACAGTTGGCTGGATAAACTGTATTTTCCTAAATTGTCAAAAAGCATTTGACAATGTTTCTCATGTGTGAGGAACGGTGTCAAGTACTACAAACATTCCACTGGTGTATAAGACGGAGAGGCAGGCTGCGATAACTGAGAAAACACCGAACTGGGTAAGGGAGTACCTGAAGGACTGAAAGCAAGGAGTCATATTCAGAGAGGAGGATTCAAGCTGGAGGAAAGTAACAAGTTTATCTAGGAGGACCTAGATAAACTCCAAGGGTGGTCGAACACTCCTGGAGTTTCAACCCCAACAAGTTTCATTTGCTACTGGACTTCAACCCCAACGTCGGAGTGTAGAGTGGCGATTTCGACATTATCTATGGGTCTGTACTCCAACTCCCCTAGTATTGGGTACTACGTAGACAACGCCATCTGTTGGCGGTGGTGTGGTATCAGTGAACCGTTCCGGTTTTTGTCTAAGTTAAAAGAGGAGGTCGATGATGATGACCTCTGGTGGGTGGCATATTGAGATCAACGCCATCTAGGTTGTGGCTACAAGTTACAATGTCATTTTCCCATTAGAAGAGTGTTATCCTAAGGGCACCCAGTGTACTGTCCATCTAATTAATGACGTTTTATGTTCACAGAGGTGAGGTAAGCAGGCGATTGCGGCGAGGAGGGTAGTTCACCTTGGGCAGTCCAACAACTCTTGACTTGATCCTGTGAGAAGACTAAGTGGCCACCGTCGGTTAGAGCAGTGTGTTAGCTGCTGAGGTATACAGTGCCGAGGTATTAACAGACGTACCCGGGATTGGCCAGTAAGAGTTACAGGGTGTTAGCTACCCCTGTATGTCATTGAGACCCCTGTGAGCGAGTGGCTGAAACCCTCTGCCAGTGTGTATCTGGCGAGTGGAGGTGAGGTATTGACACATCGTGGCGATACGGTGTATGTGGACTGGCGTGTGTGGAGGAAGGTAAACTCGCCGGTGTTTGCCATTAGGTGTGGACGACGTGTACCTGGGAAGTGGATTCACTGGGATTTGATGAACACTGTCGTTGTATTGTGTCCTGCGTGAGAGACACTGGTTGATACCTGGTTGATGGGGTTCTGGGAGTTCTACTACTCCCCAAGCCCGGCCCGAGGCCAAGCTTGACTTGTGAGACTTTGGTCCATTAGGGACCAAACCGGGCCTGCGGGCCGCTTGGAGCGGCCCACAGGCCCACCACAGCCCGGTTAGTCCGGCATTCGTTGCAGGAAACTATCTAGTTTTCTCTTGAAGACATCCATGGTTGTTCCGGCAATATTTCTTATGTTCGCTGGGAGGGTGTTGAACAACCGTGGACCTCTGATGTTTCACTCCGTCACAATTGTAAATATTCGGAGTAATACTATATATATATATATATATATATATATATATATATATATATATATATATATATATATATATATATATATATATATATATATATATATATATATATATATATATATATATATATATATATATATATATATTATTATATATATATATATTATTATATATATATATATATATATATATATATATATATATATATATATATTATATATATATATATATATATATATATATATATATATATATATATATATATATATATATATATATATATATATATATATATATATATATATATATATATATATATATATATATATATATATATGAGAGAGAGTAGTGAAGGTGTTAATATACTGGTGAAGATAATTGTGTATTGGTTATCCCTCAGTTTTTCTTCATTGCACTACTACTTGACACAGCCAGTTGTTGAAAGCTTACCACCGACTTGGGGTTGGATATAGAGGAAGAGGTTATAACAGCAGTAACCCGGTTACTGGTCCAAGTGGCCGTGACAGGGACGCTGACAAATATTAGAACATCGTTTAGGAACTGAAATCAAGATTGCTACGAGCCACTCTACTTAGTAGAGTATTAATATTGGAATGTGCAGCACCGATAAGGAATCCGCACCTCGTGAAACATAAAACTGAAATTGAAAACGTACAGAGGTTTGCAACAAGATTAATGGCAGAGCTAATAGGGTTAAGCTAAGAGTATTATAGGCTAGAGGACGTAAATCTCACAACCCTAGTGGATAGAAGGAAATGAGGGATAGGATCATAACATACACGATAATGAGAAGAATAGATAAGATGGAGCGCTTCAATCTAAGCAGACAGTAGGACAAGAGGACACAGGTGGAAGCTGGGAACGCAAATGAGCCGAAGGAATGTACGGAAAATACTCCGACCCTGTACGGGTAGTCAACAAGTGAAGTGCACTGAAGGAAGAAGTTGTGGAAGTGACTTCCGTCCACAACTTTAAGGCCAGATTCGACAAAGAATTTGAACAGCAAAATAGTTAAGTAGAAATGTATCATGTACAACATGGCTAGTAGGCGGGGAATAAAGAGGTAGACCTCACTCTCCCTGAAGACATTGTTAAGTAAGCATACACATTGGATCCAGGTGGAGTTTTACCTTAGGTTTTGAAAGAATGTTCACCTGAGCTGATCATTCCGCTTTAAATAATTTTTTAGCCGTCTTTGTGTACAGGAGCCTTGGCCAGCCCGTCCTCCAAACAAAGACCCAAAAGTGATTCCATGCTCCCGCCAAACCCCTGTTTATGAATGACAAACTGTTTACACAAGACTCTCAACTGTTGACGTCCGAACACTTCCGGAACAAGTGCTTCACTGACGACTTTTGTTCGAATCACAACGCTATAAATGCTTCACCCACGTACTACAAATACAAATAATCTCCAACAGAACCTAAACACCTAACCTAACCTATGCCTATATATGAACAATATGCTGATATTTATAATATCAATTTATATTTGAGAAAATTACCGTTTTGAATGAACAGCATTTAAAAATTTATGAATGCATCTGTGGGGTCGACCGCTGGATGTAATGGACTTGGGTCGAGAACGGGTTGGCCTTGGCAGATATATGGAAAATACAAACATAGTTCCGGTCTACAAAAATGGTATGAGGGAAAACTCTTAATTACAGACTTGTGTCGTTGGCAAGCGTGGTAAACAAAACACAAGAAAAAATCATTAACACCAAATAGGCAAGGCACCTGGAGAAATTATATAATAATAGACTATGATTTTCGAACAGGAAGATCATGTGTGTAATAAATCCTCTTGGTGTCCATGACAGTGCCACAGAGATTTTACAGGAAAGAGATGGTTGGGTTGAGTGCATTTATCTGGACGTAAAAAAAGGTCATTAATTAAGTCTCACATGAGATGTTGTTCTGGAAACTGGAGCATACTGGAGGGGTGACAGGAAGACTGCTGACATGGATGAAACATTTTTTCTGACAGAAAAATGAGTCAAGTAATCATAAGCAATGTTATGAAGAAATATTATGAGTGGTGTACCACAGGGTTCAGTTCTAGCACCAGTAATGTTCATTATCTATATAAACGATCTACCAGAGGGAAAATATAATTACATGAACAGGTTTGCTGATGATGCCAAGTTACTGGGGAAGATAAGAGACTTAGATGATCGTCATGCCCTTCAAGACGACCTGGACAAAATAAATATATGGAGCCAAACTTCGCAAATGGAATTTAATGTGAATAAATGCCACATTATGGAATGTAGAATAGATCAAAATAGACCACACACAACCTACAAATTATGTTAAACGAATTCTGATAAAGTAAAGGTAAAGAATTCTGATAAAGAAGATCTAGGGATGGTTCTGGACAGAATGCTGTCACCTGAGGACCACATCAAGAACATCGTGCGAGGAGCCTAGGAAACTTGTGTAAGGAATCATTCAGAACTTTGTATACCACATATGTCAGGCCAATCCTGAAGTATGCAGCCCCAGCATGGGTCCATGTCCGGTGAAGGATAAGACCAAACTGGAAAAGTTCAAAGATTTGCCACCAGACTAGTACCCGAGCTGAGAGGTATGAGCTACGAGGAGAGACTACGGGAATTAAACCTCACTTCGCTGGAAGACAGAAGAGTTAGGGGGGACAAGATCACCACATTCAAGATTCTCAAGGGAATTGATAGGGTAGATAAAGACAGTCTATTTAACACAAGGGGCACACGCACTAGGGGACACAGGTGGAAACTGAGTGGCCAAATGAGCCACAGAGATATTAGAAAGAACTTTTTTAGTGTCAGAGTGGTTGACAAATGGAATGCATTAGGAAGTGATGTGGTGGAGGCTGACTCCATACACAGTTTCAAGTGTAGATATGATAGAGCCCAATAGGCTCAGGAATCTGTACACCTGTTGATTGACAGTTGAGAGGCGGGACCAAAGAGCCAGAGCTCAACACCCGCAAGCACAACTAGGTGAGTACACACATACAAAGGTTATTGGACCTGAGAGTCCAATAACCTTTGAAGCACTTTGCATGCCACTCTCTATGGTGTGTAACAAGTCGCTGGAAACAAGAGACCTACCAGAACGTTGGAAGACAGCTAACGTAGTCCCAATATTCAAACAAGGGGATGGGCAGGAGGTCCTAAACTACAGGCTGGTGTCCTTAACTTGTATCCCATGCAAGGTGATGGAGAAGATCGTGAGAAAAAGGCTGGTAGCACATCTTGAGAGAAAAGACTTTGTAACTTATCACCGCCATGGGTTCAGTGATGGCAAATCGTCCCTTAAAGTTTTAATATAATTTTACGACCAAGCAACAAGCATTAAGCGGGGAAAGAGAAGGGTTTGCAAACTGCATTTTCTTGGACTGTCAGAAACCTTTTGATGAAGACCGAAATAAGAAACTTGCACTGGTTGGAGAAGGATGGTGGAGTAACTGGTAAGGTGCTCCAGTGGATAAAAAGAGTACCTAAACAACAGGAAGCAGAGAGTTACTGTGAGGGGTGAGACCTTATAATGGCATGCTGTCACCATGGGAGTTCCACAGGGTTCCATACTCGAACCAATCTTGTTTCTGATGTACGTTAATGATCTCCCTGAGGGTATAGACTCATTCCTCTCAAGTTTGCCGATGATGATGCTAAAATTATGAGAAGGATTGAGCCATAGGAGAACAGCAAGAGTTTTCAAGATGACCTGAACAGATTGAAGGAATGGTCCAAAAAATGGCTACTAGAGTTTAACTCGAGTAAGTGTAAAGTAAGGAAGATACGTGTAGGAGTCAGAATGCCAAACACAAAGTATCGGTTGAGAGATCAAATCCTTCAGGAATCAGGAAAAGAGAAAGATCTAGGAGTTGATATCATGCCAGACCTGTTCCCCTGAAGCCCCATCACAAGGATTTCATCAACGGCATATGAAAAGCTGGTAAACATACGAACTACCTTTATAAACTTGAGTAATTAATAATTCAGAAACTTGTATAACTCATATATCAGACCAATACTGGAGTATGCGGCGCCAGCGTGGAGTCCACATTTAGTCAAACACAAAACAAATTAAGAAAAGTTTCAGAGGTATGCCAGGGAGGGCTACGTCTTCAATAGGCCGAGAGAGATTTGTTAAAAATATACAGGTTAGGGTCATATACGATATCACGTAAAAACAGAAAAACTAGACCAGAGAAACTGATATTTACCAATAAAACAGCTCCAAGAATCTTTTTGGACCGAAAACGAGGTCTCAGAACAATGAGGGGATTTGAGAGGATCTACCTCGGAAATGACATGAGCAAGGAAGACAAAACAAAGAAGAGACAGTGCTGAGAGAAGGAATGAAGGGACGTGAGTGGGCAGTAGCTAGCAAAAAGAAATAACGAGACAAGAGACAGGAAACTTTTAATCTCCCCAAGGAAACGCGAGAGAAACACACACAGTAGCAGTGCAGTGCGAGAACCTATAAATGGTAACACGACGAACAAGCAGCCAGAGCCCCAGGTAAAAGGAATAATTTACCAGGCCTGGCTAGGAACGAAAACCAGAGCACCTCCAGATCCTCCCCGAGGGCCAAGCATGCCAGAAATCCAACATTTATACCTCCTCCTCCTCCATCCATACCTCCTCCCATAATTCCCCTCAAATCTAAGCTGGAAACTTTACAGTTAGAGGAGAATAAAACACTAAAGATTCGGAAGATCTGGTACACCAATGCCGATGGATTGTCAAATAAAGCAGATGAATTCAAAGAAAGAACTGAGGAAACATACCATAATGTAACAGCATTAGTAGTGACCAAACTAGCTAGTATGATTAGCAATGTGATATTTCCAAGGGAATCCGAATAATGAGAAGCGAAAGACTACAGAGACAAGGAAGTGGTGTGGCACTGCTAGTGAAGAGAACCTGAATCTTTGAAGGGATTTCCTTGGAGGTGGCAAACAACTACAGGGATTGTATTGTAGGAATCATTTCATTGGATGGTGAGAAAGCGGTTGTGGCTGTAATTTACAACTCTCAAACAACAGAAGGCAGAATCAAAAATATAAAATTACAAACAGAGCATGCTTGAATATCCTCCAAGGGGTGACAGACACAGCCCATAGACTGAAATCAAAGCTCCTGGTAGTGGGAGAATTCAACCATGGCCAAATCATCTGGGAGAAACGGACCCAAGAGGAGATGAAAGAAGGAGAGCAAAGCTTGTAGATGTAGTAGAGAAGAACTTCCTGATGCAACATGTCAAGGAGAAAACAAGGAGAAAAGGGATGGAGACCAACGAGCTAGGCTTGATTTAGTCTTCACACAGAATGAGATGGATATTGAAAATATTGATTATGAAATGCCATTAGGAGCTAGTGAACACTGTGTTATAATATTTGAATATAGTGACCATGAAGACCATAAAAATATCCCCCCCTTCTTACAAGAGAGAAAATGTAAGGCCAACATACAGGAGAGGAGAATACCAGAAGGTCAGAAAACTCCTGAGATGGACAGAATGGAGAAGAGAACTCAGAGGAAAATCAAGACAGGACATGATGGACTACATAACAGACAAACTCAAAGAAGCTGCAGAAAGATTTACACCACCACTAAGGGTTAAGTGAAGCAAAACGAGCTTTACCCCCATGGTTCAACAGGCAGTGTCTGGGAGCAAAAGAGCATGGGAGATGTACACATAATACAGAAGAGAAGGAATCACAACGCATACAAAGAGGCTAGAAATGAGTAACTAGAAACTAAGAGAGTGGCAGATAAACGGTATGAGAACGGGACATTGCATGGAAGGCTACGTCCGAGCCAAACCTGTTCTATAGTCATATCAAGACGATGACTGTAAATAATCAAATTATTAGACGTGACAAAAGTGAGGGAGGACACACGGAAAATTATAAGGAGGCAAGTGAGGAACTTAGCAACAGCTTTCAGGAAGTATTCAAGCTGGAGCCTGATTTGCCACTATAGCTTAGAGCCCAAACTGGACGGGAAATTCCACAGGAAAGATGCACTGAAATAACAGTGACACCAGAAGAAGTAAAGAAGTAGCTACTGGAGCTGGATGTGACAAAAGTCGTGGGACGAGACAAAATATCGCCATGGATACTAAAAGAGGCAGCTGAAACATTGTGTGGCCCACTTGCCATAATATTTAATTCCTCTCTAGAAACAAGAGAATTTTCAGACAACTGGAAAATGACTAATGTGGTACCAATCTACAAGAATGGGGAAGGACAGAAACTTTTCAATTACAGACCTGTGTCAATATCAAGTGTATCTTTCCCCTGCAAGTTGTTAGAGAAACTGATCCGAAGCAGCCTAGTAGAACATTTAGAACAGATAAATTTTGTCTCAAGGCATCAGCATGGTTTTAGCAAACGAAAATTTTGCTTGACAAACTTGCAGGTGTTCTACAACAAGATGGCAGAAATCAAACGAGAGAGAGAGAGGGATGGGCAGAGTGCATAATCTTTGACTATCAGAAAGCATTAGATACAGTCCCATATGAAAGACTCATACTCAAACTCGTAAAACAGGCTGGCATATCTGGAAGTGTCCTATGGTGGGTCAGAGAGTATGTCTCAGGAAGGAAGCAAAGGGTTACAGTGAGGGGCAGAGACATCAGAGTGGAGAGAGATTGCGAGTGGAGTACCACAAGGGTCGGTTCTAGGGGTCCATCCTGTTTCTAATATATGCCAATGACCTGACAGGGGAAATTAGTACACAATAGCAGGAATCCGAAAGGACACAAGGCATTCATTCCCGAGTGAACGGATTACTTTAAAAATATCTGGGATAACATTTATTTGTAATTAATGTATAATCCAATTTCTTTAGTTGGGACATTATTCCTGTATTAAGCACTGATACAAAACTGTTCTTTGAATGAAATATAATCAGCCTAATTAAATCACGAATTTCTGCACCCTCAATGGTGCCTAAAGGAGATCATTAATATTCGCTGCATTCAAATGCGTCCGCCAGAGACACCTTAGTGACTCAACGTCGATACTAATAACGCAAACCCTAACTCAATAATATCTGAGAATATAACTGAATTGATAATGCAAATTCTTAATTTAGTATTCAGACAAAGTGATTGAATGTGTTGTGGTGGCAACACCGGAGGTGAGAAGCGCCCGCCATCGGGTCAGCCACTTCACCGTTTACCCGGACTCTGGCACTGTTTACCCAACCCGGCCGCTACTGGTCACTCGTTGTCAAGGCTCGTCACGGGTCACTGTTTCCCCGACTCGGCTGCTACTGGTCACTCGTTGTCAAGACTTGCCAAACGTCTCTGTTTTGCCAGATCCGCCACGGGTCACTCGTTCCAAGACTCGCCAAGGAATCACTCGCTTGCCTGACTCTGACTCGTCGGCAGTCACTAGCATTAGGTCACTGCCATTGGTGACTCATCGACGAAGTCACATGCAACTCTGTCCTGAACAAACCTAATTAGTAGCGCTGGCCTGACTAGCCTATACGTACGGGACGTCATTAAGGGAGTTCTTCTACGACCGCAGTACCGGGAGACATTGTAAGGCAGAAAGTTTTCATTGTTTACCAGGGAATAGACGTAAGAGTAGGACGCCTCCACCCCTGGCTACAGTCAACAGCATCTTTCGCTGCACTAAGTGACCTTCCTGCAAGCATAGGGATATGTTGGTTCATCGGACCACCAGGCTGCCATTACCACACTGGTCAGGGGGTAGAAATAGCCTAAGCTACTCTATCGCTTTGAGATGTATTTTCTTCTTGTCCCAATAAACATACTTGAACTTGAATTTGAACCACACTGGCTATCCCTACAGATCGAGGCGAATAAGCTGTTCAAACTACCTGACTTTGGGCCAGGGGAAACTGGCTAGCCCTCTGCTCAGAGCTAGAAGCAACTGATTGGAATGCTTTGTTCCAGGGGGACGTGACCAGCCAAGCAAACGCTTTCAACAGTGGTATACAGGACCTCCAACACAGGCATATGCCTCATCGCCAGTATGTATAAAGCCGACTGATCACCATTGGTTTGAATATTGCTGCCAGATGGCTGCGATATTCAGCGAGATCTCCAAAAATAAGACCGAAGGAACAGAAATATTCACAGGCAATCTTGTCGTATAATGAAAGATGTTCAAAAGTGGGCTATATCCAGATGGGAATCAGAAAACTCGAAGAAAACTTGCATCTAGAAGAGTTGGACCCAAGGTCTGGTGGTCCCTGGTGAAATATCGGCAGGGATATTTATCTGAAGACAAATCCAGTTTCTAAATCAGGAGGTTATCTTGGTTATCTTGAGATGATTTCGGGGCTTTTTAGTGTCCCCGCGGCCCGGTCCTCGACCAGGCCTCCACCCCCAGGAAGCAGCCCGTGACAGCTGACTAACACCCAGGTACCTATTTTACTGCTAGGTAACAGGGGCAGAGGGTGAAAGAAACTCTGCCCATTGTTTCTCGCCGGCGCCTGGGATCGAACCCAGGACCACAGGATCACAAGTCCCGCGTGCTGTCCGCTCGGCCGACCGGCTCCCTCAAGCTGTCTAGGAATTGGAAGGATGGAAGGAGAAGGAACTATTTCAACCAGCAATCAGGCGAAGGCTGACCTACTGGTAAACCTCCTCCTCCCCGCCCCCCGAAGATGCAAGTCCCTGATCCTGAACGTCAGCCTCCACATCTTGCACCTAGCACTGTGTCTAGGATGACTGAAGTGGTTATACAGGAAACTGAAGTTCTCCATCTCCTTAAAACATTTTACAGCGTGGAACCAGATAAGGCCAGTCCAAGACTACTACGCAGCTGCGCTGACCTGTTGGCTCCACCTCTCACATGCCTCGACCAACTCTGCCTGGCTCAAGGAATGTGGCCCTCCTTATGATGAAGGCAGATGTTGTTCCGGTACACAAAAACAAGAGCCGCTCAGTGGTCTGTAGATACAGACTATTGTCACTGCTCTCCTTTACTGGTACAATTCTCGAAACATTAAGCTCTCTGCAAATGATATCATTTTTGACCATCATCGGCTACTATGTGATCGTCAGTATGGTTTTAGACTAGGTCGATCTGCTGGTGAATTGTTAATTCTCTCCACAAAGTGGCATCAGTCACTGGATGAGTCCAAGATCAGTTGTGATGTTGTTCTAGACATAGCAGGTTCCTTTGATCGAGTTTGGTACTCTAGATTAGTAGTGAACCTTCAAGCACTAGGCATCTCAGGCTTCATCCTAGAGTTAATAAAAGAGTACCTTCAAGAATGGACTCTTAAGAGTAGTCCTCAATGGAGCAGAATCCGAAAGCCACTCAATTGGTGCCAGTAAATCGGACAGGCTTGCAAATGGGTGTCAAAAACCTAGAGTTCACAGATGATATTGACATTTTGGAAATGAAGTTTGACTCTTCAATGACAATAAAGAGCCACGTGCTTAACCTGTCCCAAAAGGCAGCTAGGAAACTTACAGCCCTATGACGCATCTCACACCTTCTTGACAGCAGGGGCTGCAAAACCTTATATGAAGCACAAATTCACTCACATCTAGAGTATGCACCCCTCTCCTGGATTGTCTGACCTCCATCATTCGTCAGATTTTTGGACAAAGTGGAGAGCCGTGCAAGAAGGCTCATCTCGTCTAGACCAAGTCTGGTGGGAACGGTCTGAACATCAGAGCCTGCAACACCACCGTTGGTGGACTTACTGTTATGTGCAAGACCAACATTCTCAAAGTTCCGCACCTGTCCCAATTCCGTGGACAACCAGTAGTTTGCACCCGTAGCACTAAGCTCTCAACCTTCAACAGTCTCATGCTGGAACTGTCTTTCTCAAGAACATCACTCAATCAGCACACTCGCATCTAGAAATTGTTCGTTCAACAAGTTAACACACGGGAGATCAAGTCAACTGATCACATGAAGGCTCTGGCACACAGTCGGCTACAGGCTCATCCTGTTCCTTATATGATTATTATCTAATGTTGTTAATGAATAAAGTTTATTCCCAATGATGCATGTAATTGGCTCATGAAATAAACAGGTCTCTCGGAGCAGGCTTCAACTGAGATGAGGTAAGATTACAGCTCTAGTTTGCAGTTTGACCAGGTTTGATATGATAGTTCTTTATGTGGTAGTTTCAACGTATATGCTTATAAAATAAATGAGTGTCTTGAGCAGGCGTCCGATGAGCTGAGGTACGATTACAGTTACCGCTGTAATCGTACGCGATCGTAATCGTTTCTACGTAATCGTAATCGAGCGCTGAGTGGACACCGCTCTAGACTCGTGGAGCTAGAGACCGGGGTTCGATCCCCGGCACCGCCGGAAAAACAAATGGGCAGTTTCCTTCACCCTGATGCCTCTATTACTTAGCAGTAAATAGGTACCTAGGAGTTAGACAGCTGCTACGGGCTGCTTCCTGTGTGTGTGTATTCACCTAGTTGTATTCACCTAGTTGTGCTTGCGGGGGTTGAGCTCTGCTCTTTCGGCCCACCTCTCAACTGTCAATCAACTGTTTCTACTACTACTATTATTTATTTTTTTACACCACACACACACCCCCAGGAAGCAGCCCGTGACAGCTGACTAACTCCCAGGTACCTATTTACTGCTAGGTAACAGGAGCATAGGGTGAAAGAAACTCTGCCCATCGTATCTCTCCGGCGCCCGGGATCGAACCCGGGACCACAGGATCACGTGTCCAGCATGCTGTCCGCTCGGCCACCGGCTTCTTGTGTACTCACCTAGTACACAGGGAGTACACGAGTCACACAATAGAGTGACTCCCTGGGTGGTTATCTGAGTCTCAGCATCGATACTGTTCTCTGTGAGGGCTCTAATCTCCTCCTTTGCTGCTGTCAGCTCTCTTTTTAGGTTCCTACATCTCACTCTACTTGTGTGTGTGTGTGTGTGTGTGTGGTGTGTGTGTGTGTGTGTGTGTGTGTGTGTGTGTGTGTGTGTGTGAAAAAATTAATTAGTAGTTAATAACAGTTGATTGAATGACAGTTGAGAGGCGGGTTGAAAGAGCAGAGCTCAACCCCCGCCAGCACAACTAGGTGAATACAACTCTGGCTTGCAGTTTCACTACGTACGTCATTTGACAACTCTTATGAACCCTAGTCTTAGTTAAAAAGAGAAAGAGAGAAATATTAAGAGACGGTGTGTGTGAGAGAGAGAGAGAGAGAGAGAGAGAGAGAGAGAGGAGAGAGAGAGAGAGAGAGAGAGAGAGATCCTTGGCTGGGCAGAAGAGATGGAGGAGCATTATTGTACCTTCCTGTTTAGAGGGAGTCACCGCGCCACCCACCCACCTTATCACCCATCCACCCAGTCATACAACACCCTGGCCACATACACACATCCTCCCATCTCCTATACACCTACCCCACCCACTTCTCCCCCTCCCCCCCCACCTCCCCCCCCACCTCACCTCCCTAACATAACCAACCCTACCTTCCTCAGGCTAGTCACTCCCCCCCCCCCACCCCCACCCAACCTCCCACCTACAGGTGCTTCCGGGGCTTAGCGTCCCCGCGGCCCGGTCGTCGACACCACTGCTATATCTTTATTATATGAATTGCTATATTTGAGTAATTCGGTCCATGATATTCCCGCCTGTTGTGGTTGAGGAAGGCCCTCTACCGGCACCACTCACACAATACACCAGTTGACTGACAGTTGAGAGGCGGGACCAGAGAGCCAGAGCTCAACCCCCGCAAGCACAACTAGGTGAGTACAATCATACTTGTGAGCACAGTCTCCACGCTCACTATAAATATAGTGTGTCCACAATCTCTGTAGTCTTGTCACACATTTCCAAAGTCTTGAGCAATTCCTGGTGACAATAAATGTACTTTCTGGTAGTGTTCCTCGAGGGGTGCTGGAGAAGGTGTAACTTACACCCGAGACGCGGCACGTGGTGACGCACACCACTGGCACCATAAATGAGAAAGTAATATACAAATAACTTCATCTCGCCGAAGGACTAGTAACAGATGAGGTTAACGTAACTAGGAACTCTACACTAGGAAAGTTAGAACTCTACACTAGGAAAGTTAGAACTCTACACTAGGAAAGTTAGAACTCTACACTAGGAAAGTTAGAACTCTACACTAGGAAAGTTAGAACTCTACACTAGGAAAGTTAGAACTCTACACTAGGAAAGTTAGAACTCTACACTAGGAAAGTTAGAACTCTACACTAGGAAAGTTAGAACTCTACACTAGGAAGTTAGAACTCTACACTAGGAAAGTTAGAACTCTACACTAGGAAAGTTAGAACTCTACACTAGGAAAGTTAGAACTCTATACTAAGAAAGTTAGAACTCTACACTAGGAAAGTTAGAACTCTACACTAGGAAAGTTAGAACTCTACACTAGGAAAGTTAGAACTCTATACTAAGAAAGTTAGAACTCTACACTAGGAAAGTTAGAACTCTACACTAGGAAAGTTAGAACTCTACACTAAGAAAGTTAGAACTCTACACTAGGAAAGTTAGAACTCTACACTAAGAAAGTTAGAACTCTACACTAGGAAAGTTAGAACTCTACACTAGGAAAGTTAGAACTCTACACTAAGAAAGTTAGAACTCTACACTAGGAAAGTTAGAACTCTACACTAAGAAAGTTAGAACTCTACACTAGGAAAGTTAGAACTCTACACTAAGAAAGTTAGAACTCTACACTAGGAAAGTTAGTTTTATGTCAACATCAAAACTAACTAAAGAGAGGCACTAGACAATGAAAGAAATATAATAACACAACTGAAAGAGAGAGAGGGGGACCAGAAAGAACAATATATTTAAGAACAATGTATGGGGAACATTCACATGTATATAATAACAAGTTAACAATGTAACTACAAATAAACAAAAAATAACAAAAATAAAATGTCGTTCCGGTGCCATTTATGGGCACCAAAAACGGTGTAAGACTCGCTAGACAAACGTTAATGCTACAATCTGAGATATTCAGAATTTCTCGTGACAGCACATCCCAGACGACAGGAAAAAGTATAAGAGTGTATGAAAGAGCCCAACCGCGCCAGTAAACTGAAAGTTATGATATGGGTCCAGCTGAAGGTGGAACCTGCCAAGCACAGGTACTCACCTAGTTACTCACCTAGTTGTGCTTGCGGGGGTTGAGCTCTGGCTCTTTGGTCCCGCCTCTCAACTGTCAATCAACTGGTGTACAGATTCCTGAGCCTATTGGGCTCTATCATATCTACACTTGAAACTGTGTATGGAGTCAGCCTCCACCACATCACTGCCTAATGCATTCCATTTGTTAACTACCCTGACAGTGAAAAAATTCTTTCTAACGTCTCTGTGGCTCATCTGGGTACTAAGTTTCCACCTGTGTCCCCTTGTTCGTGTCCCACCCGCGCTAAAGAGTTTGTCTTTGTCCACCCTGTCAATTCCCCTGAGAATTTTGTAGGTGGTTATCATGTCTCCCCTTACCCTTCTGTTTTCCAGGGTTGTGAGGTCCAGCTCCCTTAGCCTTTCCTCGTAACTCATTCCTCTCAGTTCCGGGACCAGTCTGGTGGCATACCTCTGAATCTTCTCTAACTTTGTCTTGTGTTTAACTAGGTATGGACTCCAGGCTGGAGCTACATACTCCAGGATTAGTCTTACATAAGTGGCATACAGGGTCCTGAACGATTCCTTACACAAGTTTCCAAAGGCAGTTCTTATATTGGCCAGTCTAGCATATGCCGCTGATGATATCCTTTTGATGTGGGCCTCTGGGGACAGGTTCGGTGTGATATCGACCCCCAGATCTTTCTCTCTGTTTGACTTTTGTAGGATTCCATCTCCCAGATGGTACCTCGTATTCAGCCTTCTACTCCCTTCACCTAATTTTATTACTTTGCACTTTCCTGAGTTGAACTTTAGCAGCCATATTCTAGACCATTCCTCCAGTTTGTCCAGGTCATCCTGTAGTCTCTGTCTATCTTCATCTGTTCTGATTCTTCTCATAATTTTTGCATCGTCAGCAAACATTGAGAGGAATGAGTCTATACCCTCTGGAAGGTCGCTTACATATACTAGAAACAGGATGGGTCCGAGTACAGAGCCCTGTGGGACTCCGCTGGTGACATCTCGCTACTCTGATGTCTCCCCCCTCACCGTTACTCGTTGTTTCCTATTGCTTAGATGCTCCCTTATCCACTGGAGCACCTTACCTTTTACTCTTGCCTGCTGCTCCAACTTCTGTAACAGCCTTTTGTGAGGTACTGTGTCAAAGGCTTTCTGACAGTCCAAGAAAATGCAGTCTGCCCACCCTTCTCTTTCCTGCCTAATTTGTGTTGCTTGGTCATAGAATACTGTTAGGCCTGTGAGGCACGATTTACCATCTCTGAACCCATGTTGGTGGTGAGTTACAAAGCTGTTTTCCTCCAGATGCTCTACGAGCCTTTTCCTCACAATCTCCTCCATCACCTTGCATGGTATACAAGTTAGGGAAACTGGCCTATAGTTCAGTGCCTATTGCCTGTCACCCTTTTTGTAAATAGGGACTACATTAGCTGTCTTCCAGCTTTCCGGTAGGTCTCCCGTTTCCAGTGACCTGTTATACACCATAGAGAGAGGCGCACTTAGTGCTTCTGCACCTTCTTTTAGAATCCACGGTGAGATTCTGTCAGGCCCTACAGCCTTTGTCACATGGGCGCGGGTGGGCGGGCAGGTGGCTCACAATTGGAGCAGAGGGACAGCTGGGTGGAGGGAGAGCTGGGTGGGTGGACCTCTTGTGGGCATGCTCTCTGGACGGATGGTACTTTTGTGGGCGGGCAGGGGGACGGAAATTGTTGGAGAGAGCGTGTTGGGGTGTCGAGCGTTCTTTTGGAGGGGCATGCCTTTAGTGGGTAGGCAGGTGGGCAAGGCAGACTCGAACGCCTGCCCCCCCCCCCCCACACACACACACACACACATGGATACATGGATGGCGATATACTAAAGAAATTGTTCACGACTTTTGTTAGGCCAAAGCTAGAATATGCAGCGGTTGTGTGGTGCCCATATCTTAAGAAGCACATCAACAAACTGGAAAAGGTGCAAAGACATGCTACTAAGTGGCTCCCAGAACTGAAGGGCAAGAGCTACAAGGAGAGGTTAGAGGCATTAAATATGCCAAAACTAGAAGACAGAAGAAAAAGAGGTGATATGATCACTACATACAAAATAGTAACAGGAATTGATAAAATCGATAGGGAAGATTCCTGAGACCTGGAACTTTAAGAACAAGAGGTCATAGATTTAAACTAGCTAAACACAGATGCCGAAGAAATATCAGAAAATTCACTTTCGCAAACAGTGGTAGACGGTTGGAACAAGTTAGGTGAGAAGGTGGTGGAGGCCAAGACCGTCAGTAGTTTCAAAGGGTTATATGACAAAGAGTGCTGGGAAGACTGGACACCACTAGCGTAGCTCTCATCCTGTAACTACACTTAGGTAATTACACACACTGGTGGAGGCTGACTCCATACACAGTTTCAAGTGTAGAAATGATACAGCCCAGTAGGCTCAGGAACCTGTACATCAGTTGACTGACAGTTGAGAGGCGGGACCAAAGAGCCAGAGCTCAACCCCGCAAGCACAACTAGGTGAGTACCTGTTGGATCTAGAAGTGAGAAAGGCTGATGGACCGGACGGAATTTCAACATGGATACTAAAACAGTGTGCAGGAGCACTTTGCTTGCCACTTTCCACAGTGTACAATAAGTCACTGGAGACGGGAGACCTACCAGAAATATGGAAGACCACTAATGTAGTCCCAATATACAATACGGTAAGAGGCAAGTGGTACAGAACCACAGGCCAGTGTCCCTAACTTGTATACCATGCAAGGTGATGGAAAAGATCATGAGAAAAAACTAGTAACACATCTGGAGAGACGGGACTTCGAGACACACCACCAACACGGGCTCACGGATGGCAAATCTTGCCTCACAGCTTTAATATAATTGTAATACCAGGTGACATAGATTAATCGAGAGAGACAAGGGTTAGAGGTTATCTTGAGATGATTTCGGGGCTTAGCGTCCCCGCGGCCCGGTCCTTGACCAGGCCTCCTTTTTGTTACGCACTCCCCAGGAAGCAGCTCGTAGCAACTGTCTAACTCCCAGGTACCTATTTACTGTTAGGTGAGCAGGCGCATCAGGGTGAAAGAAACCCAGACAAACCCATTGTCTGCCCATTGTTTTCGCCTCCACCGGGGATCGAACCCGGAACCTCAGGACTACGAATCCGAAGCGCTGTCCACTCAGCTGTCAGCCCCTTTCTGGCAAGGTCAGGGTGGGCAGACTGAATTTTTATTGGAGTGTCGGGAAGCCTCATACACAGTACCCCATAAGAGGCTGGTGCATAAGTTGGAGAAACAGACAAGAGTAACTGGCAGGGTGTTCCAAGGATAAGGGAGTACCTAAGCAATAGGAAGCACACAGTTACTGGAAGGGTCAGACCTCAGAAGGGGGCGATGTTAACAGCGGACTCCGTCAGGGACTTGCCTTCCACAGTAACTTCTGTACTCGGACCTATCCTGTTTCTGATGTATGTAAATGATCTCCCGGAGGGTATAAACTCATTCCTCTCAATGACGATGCCAAAAGTACGATAAGGATAAAGACAGAGGATGACAGCATGAGGCGACAAGATGACCTGGACAGACTGAAGAAATGGTCCAACAAAAGGCTATTATAGTTTTACCTGAGTAAATGTAAAGTAATGAAGATAGGTGTAGGGAGCAGGAGGCCAGATACAAAGTGACATTTGGAAGATTATATTCTTCAAGAATCAGAGAAAAAGACCTGGGGGTTGACATCATTCCAGACCTGACCCCCTGAAGCCCCCATCATGAGGATATCATCAGCGGGATATGTAAAGTTGGCACACATAAGAATGTCCTTCAGAAACTTGTGTAAAGAATAAATCAGAACCGTGTATACCACATATGTCAGACCAATCCTGGAGTATGCAGTTCCAACTTGGAGTCCGTATGTAGTCAAGCACAAAACTAAGTTCGAGAAGGTTCAAAGGTATGCCACCAGAGTAGTACCCGAGCTGAGAGGTATGAGCTACGAGGAGAGACTACGAGAACTAAACCTCACGTGGCTGGAAGACAGAAAATGTAGGGGAGACATGATCACCAAATACAAGATTCTACGAGTAATTCATACTGGAGATAAAGTTTATTTAATACAGGTGCTACACGCACAATGGGGTACAAGTGGGAACTGAGTACCCTAATGAGCCACAGGAATAATAGAAAAAACTTTGTTAGTGTCAGAGTAGTTAACAAATGGAATGCACTATTAAGTAGTGTGGTGGAGGCTGACTCCATACACGGTTTCAAATGTAGATAGGATGGAGTCCAATAGGCTCAAGAATATGTACACCGGTTGATTGACGGTTGAGAGGTGGGACCAAAGAGTCGAAGCTCGCTCACACACACACACACACACACACACACACACACACACACACACACACACACACACACACACACACACACACACACACACACACACTGGGGCCTCGCGGCTCAGTGGATAGCTCTCGGGGTTCGTAGTCCTAAGGGCCAGGGTTCGAGTCCAGTCCGAGGCAGAAACAAATGGGCAGAGTTTCTTTCACCCTGATGCTGAAACTTTGCTAAAGCATTTAATATCATACCACATGAAGGACTAGTAAGAAAATTACAGTCACGTGGAGTAAATGGTAGAATACTAGAATGGACAAAACAATGGATAAAACAAAGGAAACATGAGGCTCGTACTAAACGGTAATGAATGTGACTGGAGAAATGTGGTGAGTGGGGGTACCACAGGGGTCCATTTTGGGACCAACCCTTTTTATCATATTCATCAATGACAAAGATGAGAATATTACAAACCACATCATCAAATTTGTAGATGATACCATGATTTATGGTAAAGTGTGAGGTGAAAACTATATGGAGGCCTTACAATGAACTTACAATTATACATGAACTTCACAAATGGTCAGAAGACTGGCATACGATTTTTAATGTCGAAATGCAAGACCTTGCATGTGGAGCATAACAATCCCCGCCTCAGCTACCTAATTAAGAACAGTATCTTGCAGCAGATTATGAATAAAAGGCTCTTGGAGTCAGAATCCATCACTCACTGAAGGTTGCACAACACGTGGGAGCGACAGTAAAAAAAAAGCTAGTCAAACCCGAGGAATAATTACGCGTTCCTTTGGAATGATTGAAATGATGAGAATGGAATTAAATTTGCAGTGTGTGTGTATGATAGAGTCCTTGACATTAACACTAGAGTATTTATTGGCTTCACGAGGAAGAGAGGAGGAGATTAGCTCTTTCATATCGTTCAGACTTGCTTGAGTGACGTACAAACTTCCAGGAAACAGACATGCTACACGAAGGGTTTGGCTAATGACCTCAGGGAATACGATGTACTTGACTGCTACAAATCCTTTCGACAGTGGAGTAAAACTCCTCCGTGGAAAGTACAGGACGTAGAAGTAAAAACTGTACCACTCAAGGAGGAGAAGATACGGCATGATCCGGGACAAGTACGGTGTGTGTGTATGGAGCCATGATATCTGGGTTATCAAGAGACGATAGTTTACATATGTATTGTGACGGGTCGGTGGTGGAAGATGGCAGGGCAGGGTGTGGTGTCCTGATAAGGGACAACACTGAGTAGGGAACTGTGGACAGGTAAATTGAAATTTTATTTAGTAATTATATTTCATCTGCGCAAGCTGAACTGCTGGTCATTCTGATTGTTTTACAGGAAGTACGTCAAGACGGAAAAGATGGTTTTTGTATTTGTCGACAGCCGAGAAGCACTTGATTCAACAAACAATCGAATTCCAATCCTCATGTCCATAGTTGTGGATTATAAGAAAAGGACAAATGAGATACAGCTGAAAGGGCACAAAGTGAAATTCATGTGGATTCAATCTCACGGTGGAGTAGTGCTCAAGGAGGTGGCGGATGACCTGGCCAAACGCGTCACATAAAGACCAAATGTTGACATAGAATGTGTCTTAACGATGAGAAAAATACGAAGCAAAGTAACAAATATTCAGGCACAGGCAGAAGTATTATGTATGAGAGAAGCCAAACCATGCAATACTACATGTGAGTTAAACCACCGATTTCACTTATGTTAAGCCCCTTAAACTTATGGTAAGGGCTGGATGGTAGAGCGACGGTCTGGCTACATGCAGGTCGGCGTTCAATCCCCGACCGTCCAACTGGTAGGGCACCATTCCTTTTCCCTGTCCCACCCCAAAATTGTATCCTGACCCCTTCCAAGTGTTATATAGTCGTAATGGCTTGGAGTTTTCCCCCTGATAGTTCCCCTCCCTTCACTTATGGTAAAAGGAGAAATGCTTGGAGTGACTCTGTACACATGCAGCTCAGGCTTGGGTACAAATATTACTGGGAATATGGAACAGGTGTTAATGATAATGACACGAAGTGTAAACTATGGGTATGTTAAGGTCCCACACTCTCACCCAATATGTTCTTGATTGCTCGCTGATTAATGTATATAGAAACACTGAGATAAGAACTGTTCCTAAACATATAGCCTGGATGTGTCACAACGGAAAGATTGATGATATTCTGGAGAGATATTGGAATTTTGCACCAGTATCATTCCCGGTTATTATGATACCCGGGTTAAATTAAGGAAAAAACCACTCGTTCTTCCTCATGGACAGAGGATCCTATTATTATTACAGAGCTAAAGTGCTTCAGCTGTTGACTGTTATAAACGAGACAGAACAGCTGACAATTTACTAGCATTCCTCAATGCCAACAGAGCTTTCCGCGAGCTTAGGTGTCAAGTTAAGGACAGTCTCCGTGGTGTAGTGGTAAGACACTCGCCTGGCGTTCCGCGAGCGCTATGTCATGGGTTCGTATCCTGGCCGGGAGGATTTACTGGGCGCAATTCCTTAACTGTAGCCTCTGTTTAACGCAACAGTAAAATGTGTACTTGGATGAAAAAACGATTCTTCGCGGCGGGGATCGTATTCCAGGGACCTGCCCGAAACGCTACGCGTACTAGTGGCTGTACAAGAATGTAACAACTCTTGTATATATCTCAAAAAAAAAAAAAAAAAAAGTTAAGGACACATATTGGGAACAATTCCTACAAGGTATCAATTGAACCACAATATTATCGAAAATGTGGAACAAAATTAAAAACATTGCCAAACCTTCAGCCCCAGTTCAGCTTCATTATACTCCTGCACAATATGCTGACATGCTCCTAGCTCAATGGTCTAGTGTCTCACGAATTTCTACCTTACCCCCAGATATACAGCAGCATTTAAATAATACCAACATTAACAGAAAATTTATATTGAAATAGCACGCTCCTCACCAGATTTAACGGATCAGTGTACTATAACCCCCTTTGAATTAACGTCAGCATTAGGGAAACCTAAACAAACTGCCCCTGGTGAGGATGGTATAACTTATAACACATTAAGCTTACTGAATGATGTCCCTAGCCAAATGGACACAAAGTCTCATAATACCAATTCCTAAACCTAACTCTCAAAAATTCAGACCCATTTCCCTTTCATCTTACATGTGTAAAGTCTTGGAGAGAATTGTTCTCAATCGTATCATGCTTCAGGTCAAAGAAAAACTGGCCCCTAACCTATATGGGTTTATGCCCAAGTGTAGCACACAAACATGCTTTGCTGAATATTTTGTACACTCTCGGGATGGGACACAGGCAACCTTTATTGACCTAAAGTCAGCTTTCGATGTAGCGAATGGCGAAATAATATTAAAGCAACTTACTGAATTTGGAATCAAAGGTAATCTTCTGAGTTGGATAAAGAGCTACCTATCCAACAGGCGTGCTAGTGTCCTATTTAAAGGAGTCAAAAGTACAAGGACAGATGCATTCGAACTAGGCACACCTCAAGGTGGTGTCCTAAGCCCTATGCTCTTCAATATACTGATGCACAAACTTATCCATGACATACCTGTACAACCTACGGAAACTGTTATATGTTATGCTGATGATATTTGTATTATGGCACACAGTAAACCAGGCTACAAGTGTTACTTGATGCATTCTCCAAGAAAGTAGTAGAATGTGGCCTCATAATCTCTGTTGATAAAACAAGGGTTCTTATTCCCCATTCTCTTCGTGTCAATTAATGGAGTGCCCGTGGAGACTTGTGAGTCTTATAAATATCTTGGAGTTGAGGTTAATGATACAAATCTCGTCAGCAACCTGCGCAAAAAAACTTGAGCGTCTTAAACCTCTCAAAACTCTTGTGGGCAAAGGATTTGGCTTTAACATAAAATATGCTCGTAGTTTTTATATTGCCTTTATACGATCTGTTGTTGATTATTATGCCTTGCATCTTCTTAATTTTTCTCCTAAACAATTACAAGGCCTAGATGTAGTACAGAATGATGCCATGCGCATCATCTTGGGTTGTCCTAGAACTGTCAGAATTGTTAACATGAGAAAGGAACTTAAATTACCTTACATTTACGAAAGAATAGTTCTACTTACTACTATGTTTTGCGGCAAAACTTTGAAAAATAATGGTCCCCCAAGCTCTATTCAAATTAAATTGAGATACATTCTAAACAATTCTGACTGTTCCCTCAATCCGCCGCAAAAAGCTCCTTATAGTGTGTGGCTCAGTTGTTGTGCCAATAATCTTATGAAATTGAATGTGTCTATTAATCCTGATAAAACTGTTCAAAATATTCCACCTTAGAAAGATGTGCAGGTCTCTCTGCATTATACCCCCATCAGTGAAAAACAAATGTATAACACTGAAACTATGAGATGTATAACATTAGAAGCTATTGACAGTCTTCAAAATTTCAAACCAACTGAATCCTATGCCTTGACTGATGGCTCTGTGCAGTTAGGTATTGGTAGAACGGGTTGTGCATGTGCAGTATATAAAGGGAATGAAATGATCATGCCTGGTACACAGAGATTAAACAACTGGGCAAGCACGGCACAGAATGAGCTCAATGGTGGTGGAGTGATATTATGTAACTCTAAAAGTGCACTGCAGTCCTTAAATAACCCATCACAATGTATGTCTGAAGTAGCTTGTAATATTAAATGGAATGGAATTTTTTCCAATGATAAAAACTCTTGTATAAAATTCGTGTGGATCCCTTCCCATTTTTTTTTTTTTATTAATTCCTTAGGTACATCTGCATTAGTGCAGCTACCCTAGACTATATGAAGTGGAGTACAGTGTGTCAAAAAGCTAACTAGTTGATGCTAAAAAATCCCCATCACACAGGATGGTTAGTCATACAGAGGCATGTGATAAGCAGTCTGCACTGGCAGATTCCGGATGCATTTTGAGGATATCATCAACACAAGATTGAATAAGGCAGCAGTGGTAATAAAGGTCACCATCTCGCAGGATGGTTAGTCATACAGGGCCATATGTTTAGTAGCCTGCACTGGCAAATTTTGGGTACACTGTGAGGATATCTTCAAGAATACGAGAGTGAATAAAGTAATTGCAAAGCTCCAGGTACCTCATGCCAACTGGTCTGAAAGGTCTAATAACTGGGCATTCAGTGATGTAGTGCGGGAGATCGTGCCGTAGTTCCTGCTCACAGAGTTTGCAACTGGAGTGCTCAGGATTGGGAGATCCGTCACCTGCAGCCACCTGCCACAGGTAACGGTAACCCAACCTGATCCTTGCAACCACTGTGTCGCACAGTCTAGTGGACGTTTTGTGCTGCCCATAGATGTAGGTTTCAGATCTGAACAAATCATAGCTTTTTATACTAGTACTTTCAGGTCGTTGGGAGTCAGTAAGTTCTTTCCTATCAGATCTGAATGTTTGGACCAATACAGTTTTGACAGCAGAGATGGGGATACCTAGATCTAAGTCAACTTCAAACTTGTTACACGCTAATTTGGCTGCAATGTCTGTTTCATTATGATGGGTCCCATGTTGGAGTTGGACAACATGACTTTGTAGATCGATTGGCCAATGAGGCTTGCAGGAAGGAAAACACTGATTATGACTGGACTATCTAATGCAATTATTAGAAACATACAAATTAAAGAAATTAATTCATATTTAGAAGAACTAAGAAATGCCCAGAGAATCCTAATAGCATTATTAAAAGCTATGACAACGTTTGTAATAATAGGTATTTGTATGGTCAGCACAGTAACTGGACCAGGCAATGTGATGTAGTCATTGCACGAATTCGCCTTGGCTATAGACACATCTGGCAGGTTAGTGAGACTGAGCCACTGCCAGAATATTCAGATTGTAAACTCTGTGATAAGCCTTTAATGCATTCACTAGAACACTATATTGTTGAATGTGAAACCGTAAAGGACTTTAGACCTCCTGGCCTCTTGTACCACCAACTGTGCAACTATTTTATTGACTCAGATGTTCTGGACGACATCCTAATAATTTATCCAAAATTTGCTTGTCCATTTTAAAGAATGAAGAAAATTTTTGATGTATATTACTTCTAACTGCATCACTTATGAACCCATCCCTGTCCTTGTGTGGCAGTGCACGATAGAAAGTTGTTTTCACATATTCATACATTAAAACATTGATTGTAACCATGATATATATGTGCTTCAGCCTACAGTTTAGACTTATTGTCTAAACTGTAAGCTAACCCTCTGTCCTGCGTGACAGTGAATACCAGCATTATCCTCACTTTAATAAGACTTAATTGAAATCCTCAGATTAGGCAAAATTGCAATTAATTTTGTCAATAAAGAATAATAATAGTAACCAACATTGTAACCTTTGGTTGAATTGTCTGGATGTCTATTGCAAATTGTCTATATACCTAGTCATACAAGTATTAGTGTGTACATCTGGTATGATACTGAATGTGCAACGGAATAAATGAATGTTTATCAGCCAGAAAGTTCGGAAATGTGTTGCTTGTTTATATATTATATATATATATATATATATATATATATATATATATATATATATATATATATATATGTATATATATATATATATATATATATATATATATATATATATATATATATATATATATATATATATATATGAACTCGTTGAACTGAACGGGGTGAGAATAGCTTGAGCCACCTCATCCCTTTGTGTGTATTTTTACGTCAATAAACTGATTTAAATTTAAAGGCGTACCTTTGAAGATAGTTATTCAACTGTATAAATCTCTGGTGCAAACATGGTTATAACACTTGGATTATTGTATCCAAACATGGAGACCTCATTTTCAGAAAGACATTAGGGTAAGTTCATTAGACATTAGAGCTGCATTAGAGAAAGTTCAACACCGAGCAACAAAAATCGTTCCAAAACTAAGATAAATTATGCCAGGTATGGTGAATCAACTCTCATGCCAGGTATGGTAAATCAACTCCCATGCCAGGTGTGGTAAATCAACTTCCATGCCAAGTATGGTAAATCAACTTCCATGCCAGGTATGGTAAATCAACTCTCATGCCAGGTATGGTGAATCAACTCCCATGCCAGGTATGGTGAATCAACTCTCATGCCAGGTGTGGTAAATCAACTCTCATGCCAGGTGTGGTAAATCAACTCTCATGCCAGGTGTGGTAAATCAACTCCCATGCCAGGTGTGGTAAATCAACTCTCATGCCAGGTATGGTAAATCAACTCTCATGCCAGGTATGGTGAATCAACTCCCATGCCAGGTATGGTGAATCAACTCTCATGCCAGGTGTGGTAAATCAACTCTCATGCCAGGTGTGGTAAATCAACTCTCATGCCAGGTATGGTAAATCAACTCTCATGCCAGGTATGGTGAATCAACTCCCATACCAGGTATGATAAATCAACTCCATGCCAGGTGTGGTAAATCAACTCCCATGCCAGGTGTGGTAAATCAACTCCCATGCCAGGTATGGTAAATCAACTCTCATGCCAGGTGTGGTAAATCAACTCCCATGCCAGGTGTGGTAAATCAACTTCCATGCCAGGTGTGGTAAATCAACTCCCATGCCAGGTATGGTAAATCAACTCCCATGCCAGGTATGGTAAATCAACTCCCATGCCAGGTGTGGTAAAACAACTCCCATGCCAGGTATGATAAATCAACTTCCATGCCAGGTGTGGTAAATCAACTCCCATGCCAGGTATGATAAATCAACTCCCATGCAGGTATGATAAATCAACTCCCATGCCAGGTATGGTTCAGGGCCGCAGGACTAATGTTACGAATCTTACAAGGATTCTAACGTACTCCTGATGCTTATATACTTTATTGTCTTGTTCTATAATTAGTATAGTATCCAGTTGGATGATTATCGAATATTGTATGTTATATATTGTAGCATGCTGAAGTGTGCCTGAGTTGCATTATATTGTATGAGGCTTCTTTGTGCAAGTATTTTCATGTTGGTTTCTTCCGTGTGGGGAGAGGACCATATTTGGATGTGGCCAGTGTGGGAACTTGATGTCAAGCGAGTGTTTATAGTTCAACCTTGATTAATTTTTATTATTGTTCGCCAGTAAATTCTATTGAGTAATGTAACAATATTATATACTCTTAAGATTAATGAGTTTATTTTATTAAGTACTACATTTTGTTAGTAGAAGTTCCACAATAGTTTATGTGGACGCTTAGCTGATATGTGTGGTAGGACGCCACCCTGGCAAGCCAGGATTTGGTCAGAGGCGTGGCAGCGTGGATCGGGAGGTGACATGTTTTTAAGTTAAATCAGTGCCTATTGTTATTTTAGCTAAATACTCGGTTTATTCTCTGGTTAGATGATTGTGCATTTACCCCATGTAATAATTCATGTGCTGGTGATTATGGTCATTGCTCAATAAGGATTTTTATTTATATTATTGCATGCTAAAGAATATTTCTGGCTATTACATGTACCATTTAATTGTTATGTTTGTCACTCTCAGCGTAGTTACATTGTTTTCCCAATTTATGCAGTGTTTCCTTTCACCCCCCTAGACACCTGTTGGCAAGGCCGGTTTAATATACTTTGATGACTGTGGGAAGAGAACCGTACTAAGTCTCAAGGGTTGTCACAACTAACACCCCCACAAACCAGCACGACAGGGCGGACCTCATCGAAACTTAAAATACTGAACCAATTGGAGGATGTTGATCCGGACAAATTCTTCAAAAAATCAGATGTAACACGAACAAGGAAGAAATGTTTCGAGCTCAACAAGCCACAATGTTGGACTGAAAACAGGAGATGCGTTACACCCACATGGTTATAAACCCACGGAACCGCCTACCCGCAGACGCTGTAAATACCAAAATGGTTGGATTTCAATATTCGGCTTGAAAAAAAAATCATCAGGACAGAGTGACCTTTGACAAGCCGCCGGCTTCCTGTCCTCGTCGAGGCCACTGGAGTGTTAGTGGCCCTCAGTGAACTCAGGTAAATTATTGTTAAGGTTGTTGGGATTGGTGTAGTGGCTGGTGGTGGTGGAGAGTAACCTAGGATATAATAATTGTCAAGTTCCACCCGCCCAACACCAACCATTACCGGACCACACAAGGCCACGGCGCAATGGCTCGTAACTTAATTCACGCTTTCACAGAACTAAAAAAAATCATTTTTATGGGGAGGGGAGGGAATACTCAGTGGGTTTCGGTCTGAGGGGAAAAAGGTATTTAAGGTGAGAGGAAGTTTGAAAGAACCGGACATGTTTGAGAAACAACAAAAATCCCAGTGTAAATAGTTAAGGCGTTTAATTAAAATATCCTTCAAAGTCGCACAGAAGTCCGTACAAAATCAAATGGCTTAACTTGAAAACACAGTATATTAATTCTTGGCAAGTCTTTCTATAGTAAATCTTAATCTTTTCACTGCAAAAGCCTCGCACTATCGGATAGCAGGTAAAATCTCTACAGAAACTGAAATGTAAACAAAGTTGTTCTAGAGCCTAGTGTTCACAATCGCTGAGCATAAACACTAGAAATTCATGTACCCAGCTATAGGTATAGCTATATCTGTACCCGATTATAGATATAGCTATATTCGGCAAACTGGCTTAAGCCGAATATGAGAAAATTGTCTATTAAGCTAGCATCGAACTCTGGACTGTTGAACTGATAGCACAGTTCCGTGCAGCAACCATTTCGCCAACCGAATGAGTATTCCACTAACCTAATAGGTTAGTGGAATACTCACAGGTGTCGTCACCACCCCGTCACGGGTGTCGTCACCACCCCCGTCACGGGTGTCGTCACCACCCCCGTCACGGGTGTCCTCACCACCCCCGTCACGGGTGTCCTCACCACCCCCGTCACGGGTGTCCTCACCACCCCCGTCACGGGTGTCGTCACCACCCCCGTCACGGGTGTCCTCACCACCACCGTCACGGGTGTCGTCACCACCCCCCGTCACGGGTGTCGTCACCACCCCCCGTCACGGGTGTCGTCACCACCCCCGTCACGGGTGTCGTCACCACCCCCGTCACGGGTGTCGTCACCACCCCCGTCACGGGTGTCGTCACCACCCCCGTCACGGGTGTCGTCACCACCCCCGTCACGGGTGTCGTCACCACCCCCGTCACGGGTGTCGTCACCACCCCGTCACGGGTGTCGTCACCACCCCGTCACGGGTGTCGTCACCACCCCCGTCACAGGTCTCGTCACCACCCCCGTCACGGGTGTCATCACCACCCCCGTCACGGGTGTCGTCACCACCACCGTCACGGGTGTCGTCACCACCCCCATCACAGGTGTCGTCACCACCCCCGTCACGGGTGTCGTCACCACCCCCGTCACGGGTGTCGTCACCACCCCCGTCACGGGTGTCGTCACCACCACCGTCACGGGTGTCGTCACCACCCCGTCACAGGTGTCGTCACCACCCTGTCACGGGTGTTGACTGGCCGTCACCACCACACTGTGCTGACAGTGGTGTCAGCACAGTGACTGTGGTTTCAGCACAGTGACGGTGGTGTCAGCACAGTGACGGTGGTGTCAGCACAGTGACGGTGGTGTCAGCACAGTTACGGTGGTGTCAGCACAGTGACGGAGGTGTCAGCACAGTGACGGTGGTGTCAGCACAGTGACGGTGGTGTCAACAGTGACGGTGGTGTCAACACAGTGACGGTGGTGTCAACACAGTGACGGTGGTGTCAACACAGTGACGGTGGCGTCAGTACAGTGACGGTGGTGTCAGCACAGTGACGGTGGTGTCAGCACAGTGACGATGGTGTCAGCACAGTGACGGTGGTGTCAACAGTGACGGTGGTGTCAGCAGTGACGGTGGTGTCAACAGTGACGGTGGTGTCAACACAATGACGGTGATATCAGCAGTGACGGTGGTGTCAGCACAGTGACGGTGGTGTCAGCACAGTGACGGTGGTGTCAACACAGTGACGGGGGTGTCAGCACAGTGAGGGTGGTGTCAACAGTGACGGTGGTGTCAGCTCAGTGACGGTGGTGTCAACAGTGACGGTGGTGTCAACACAGTGACGGTGGTGTCAGCACAGTGACGGTGGTGTCGACAGTGACGGTGGTGTCAACAGTGACGGTGGTGTCAACAGTGACGGTGGTGTCAGCACAGTGACGGTGGTGTCAACAGTGACGGTGGTGTCAACACAGTGACGGTGGTGTCAACACAGTGACGATGGAGTCAACACAGTGACGGTGGTGTCAACACAGTGACGGTGGTGTCAACAGTGACGGTGGTGTCAACACACAGTGACGGTGGTGTCAACACAGTGACGGTGATGTCAACAGTGACGGTGGTGTCAACACACAGTGACGGTGCTGTCAACACACAGTGACGGTGGTGTCAACAGTGACGGTGGTGTCAACACTGACGGTGGTGTCAACATACTGACGGTGGTGTCAACACAGTGACGGTGGTGTCAACAGTGACGGTGGTGTCAACACAGTGACGGTGGTGTCAACATAGTGACGGTGGTGTCAACACAGTGGCGGTGGTGTCAACAGTGACGGTGGTGTCAACACAGTGACGGTGGTGTCAACGCAGTGACGGTGATGTCAACAGTGACGGTGGTGTCAACAGTGACGGTGGTGTCAACAGTGACGGTGGTGTCAACACAGTGACAGTGGTGTCAACAGTGATGGTGGTGTCAACAGTGACAGTGGTGTCAACAGTGACGGTGGTGTCAAAAGTGACGGTGGTGTCAACAGTGATGGTGGTGTAATCGCAGTGACGGTGGTGTCAACATAGTGACAGTGGTGTCAACAGTGATGGTGGTGTCAACAGTGACAGTGGTGTCAGCACACAGTGACGGTGGTGTCAACAGTGACGGTGGTGTCAACACAGTGACGGTGGTGTCAACACTGTGACGGTGGTATCAACACAGTGACGGTGGTGTCAACAGTGACGGTGGTGTCAACACAGTGACGGTGGTGTCAACACAGTGACGGTGGTGTCAACAGGGACGGTGGTGTCAACACAGTGACGGTGGTGTCAACACAGTGACGGTGGTGTCAACAGGGACGGTGGTGTCAACACAGTGACGGTGGTGTCAACACAGTGACGGTGGTGTCAACACAGTGACGGTGGTGTCAACAGTGACGGTGGTGTCAACACAGTGACGATGGTGTCAACAGTGACGGTGGTGTCAACACAGTGACGGTGGTGTCAACAGGGACGGTGGTGTCAACACAGTGACGGTGGTGTCAACACAGTGACGGTGGTGTCAACAGTGACGGTGGTGTCAACACAGTGACGGTGGTGTCAACAGTGACGGTGGTGTCAACACAGTGACGGTGGTGTCAACAGTGACGGTGGTGTCAACACAGTGACGGTGGTGTCAACAGTGACGGTGGTGTCAACACAGTGACGGTGGTGTCAACAGTGACGGTGGTGTCAACACAGTGACGGTGGTGTCAACACAGTGACGGTGGTGTCAACACAGTGACGGTGGTGTCAACAGTGACGGTGGTGTCAACAGTGACGGTGGTGTCAACACAGTGACGGTGGTGTCAACAGTGACGGTGGTGTCAACACAGTGACGGTAGTGTCAACAGTGACGGTGGTGTCAACACAGTGACGGTGGTGTCAACACAGTGACGGTGGTGTCAATAGTGACGGTGGTGTCAACACAGTGACGGTGATGTCAACAGTGATGATGGTGTCAACACACAATGACGGTGGTGTCAACAGTGACGGTGCTGTAAACACAGTGACGGTGGTGTCAACACAGTGACGGTGGTGTCAACACAGTGACGGTGGTGTCAACAGTGACGGTGGTGTCAACAGTGACGGTGGTGTCAACAGTGACGGTGGTGTCAATAGTAACGGTGGTGTCAACAGTGACGGTAGTGTCAACACAGTGCCGGTGATGTCAACACACAGTGACGGTGGTGTCAACAGTGACGGTGGTGTCAACAGTGACGGTGGTGTAAACACACAGTGACGGTGGTGTCAACACAGTGACGGTGGTGTCAACACAGTGACGGTGGTGACAACACAGTGACGGTAGTGTCAACACAGTGACGGTGGTGCCAACACACAGTGACGGTAGTGTCAAGACAGTGACGGTGGTGTCAACAGTGACGGTGATGTCAACACAGTGACGGTGGTGTCAACACAGTGACGGTGGTGTCAATAGTAACGGTGGTGTCAACAGTGACGGTGGTTTCAGCACAGTGACGGTGGTGTCAACACAGTGACGGTGGTGTCAACAGTGACGGTAGTGTCAACAGTGACGGTGGTGTCAACACACAGTGACGGTAGTGTCAACACAGTGACGGTGGTGTCAACCCACAGTGACGGTAGTGTCAACACAGTGACGGTGGTGTCAACACAGTGACGGTGGGGTCAACACTGTGACGGTGGTATCAACACAGTGACGGTGGTGTCAACACAGTGACGGTGGTGTCAACACACAGTGACGGTAGTGTCAATAGTGACGGTGGTGTCAACACACAGTGACGGTAGTGTCAACACAGTGACGGTGGTGTCAACAGTGACGGTGGTGTCAACACACAGTGACGGTAGTGTCAACAGTGAAGGTAGTGTCAACAGTGACGGTGGTGTCAACAGAGTGAGGGTGGTGTCAACAGAGTGAGGGTGGTGTCAACGCAGTGACGGTGGTGTCAACACAGTGACGGTGGTGTCAACAGTGACGGTGGTGTCAACACAGTGACGGTGGTGTCAACAGTGACGGTGGTGTCAACACAGTGACGGTGGTGTCAACAGTGACGGTGGTGTCAACACAGTGATGGTGGTGTCAACACAGTGACGGTGATGTCAACAGTGACGGTGGTGTCAACAGAGTGACGGTAGTGTCAACACAGTGACGGTGGTGTCAACACAGTGACGGTGGTATCAACGCAGTGACGGTGGTGTCAACACAGTGACGGTGGTGTCGACAGAGTGACGGTGGTGTCAACAGAGTGACGGTGGTGTCAACACAGTGATGGTGGTGTCAACTCAGTGACGGTGGTGTCAACAGTGATGGTGGTGTCAACATACAGTGACGGTAGTGTCAACAGTGACGGTGGTGTCAACAGTGACGGTGGTGTCAACACACAGTGACGGTAGTGTCAACAGTGACGGTGGTGTCAACACACAGTGACGGTGGTGTCAACACAGTGACGGTGTTGTCAACAGTGATGGTGGTGTCAACAGTGACGGTGGTGTCAACACAGTGACGGTAGTGTCAACACAGTGACGGTGGTGTCAACACAGTGACGGTGGTGTCAACAGTGACGGTGGTGTCAACAGTGATGGTGGTGTCAACAGTGACGGTGGTGTCAACACAGTGACGGTGGTGTCAACACAGTGACGGTGGTGTCAACACAGTGACGGTGGTGTCAACAGTGATGGTGGTGTCAACACACAGTGACGGTGGTGTCAACACAGTGACGGTGGTGTCAATAGTAACGGTGGTGTCAACAGTGACGGTGGTGTCAACACACAGTGACGGTGGTGTCAACAGTGACGGTGGTGTCAACACAGTGACGGTGGTGTCAACACAGTGACGGTGGTGTCAACAGTGAGGGTGGTGTTAACAGTGATGGTGGTGTCAACAATGACGGTGGTGTCAACAGTGACGGTGGTGTCAACACACAGTGACGGTGGTGTCAACACAGTGACGGTGGTGTCAACAGTGACGGTGGTGTCAACAGTGATCAACGCAGTGACGGTGGTGTCAACAGTGATGGTGGTGTCAACAGTGATGGTGGTGTCAACACAGTGACGGTGGTGTCAACAGTGACGGTGGTGTCAACAGTGATGGTGGTGTCAACAGTGACGGTGGTGTCAACAGTGACGGTGGTGTCAACAGTGATGGTGGTGTCAACAGTGACGGTGGTGTCAACAGTGATGGTGGTGTCAACACAGTGACGGTGGTGTCAACAGTGATGGTGGTGTCAACAGTGACGGTGGTGTCAACACAGTGACGGTGGTGTCAACACAGTGATGGTGGTGTCAACAGTGACGGTGGTGTCAACGCAGTGATGGTGGTGTCAACAGTGATGGTGGTGTCAACAGTGACGGTGGTGTCAACGCAGTGATGGTGGTGTCAACAGTGACGGTGGTGTCAACAGTGATGGTGGTGTCAACAGTGATGGTGGTGTCAACAGTGACGGTGGTGTCAACAGTGATGGTGGTGTCAACAGTGACGGTGGTGTCAACAGTGATGGTGGTGTCAACACAGTGACGGTGGTGTCAACACAGTGACGGTGGTGTCAACAGTGACGGTGGTGTCAACAGTGATGGTGGTGTCAACACAGTGATGGTGGTGTCAACAGTGACGGTGGTGTCAACACAGTGACGGTGGTGTCAACACAGTGATGGTGGTGTCAACACAGTGATGGTGGTGTCAACAGTGACGGTGGTGTCAACAGTGACGGTGGTGTCAACAGTGACGGTGGTATCAACAGTGACGGTGGTGTCAACACAGTGATGGTGTCAACAGTGTCGGTGGTGTCAACACAGTGATGGTGTCAACAGTGACGGTGGTGTCAACAGTGACGGTGATGTCAACACACAGTGATGGTGGTGTCAACAGTGACGGTGGTGTCAACAGTGACGGTGATGTCAACACAGTGATGGTGATGTCAACACAGTGATGGTGGTGTCAACACAGTGACGGTGGTGTCAACACAGTGATGGTGTCAACACAGTGACGGTGGTGTCAACACACAGTGACGGTGGTGTCAACACAGTGATGGTGGTGTCAACACAGTGATGGTGGTGTCAACACAGTGATGGTGGTGTCAACAGTGACGATGGTGTCAACAGTGACGGTGGTGTCAACAGTGACGGTGGTGTCAACAGTGACGGTGGTGTCAACACACAGTGACGGTGGTGTCAACACAGTGACGGTGGTGTCAACACGGTGATGGTGGTGTCAACACAGTGACGGTGGTGTCAACACAGTGACGGTGGTGTCAACACAGTGATGGTGGTGTCAACACAGTGATGGTGGTGTCAACAGTGACGGTGGTGTCAACACACAGTGACGGTGGTGTCAACAGTGACGGTGATGTCAACTCACAGTGATGGTGGTGCCAACAGTGATGGTGGTGTCAACAGTGACGGTGATGTCAACACACAGTGATGGTGGTGTCAACACAGTGATGGTGGTGTCAACACAGTGACGGTGGTGTCAACACAGTGATGGTGGTGTCAACACAGTGACGGTGGTGTCAACACACAGTGATGGTGGTGTCAACACACAGTGATGGTGGTGTCAACACAGTGATGGTGGTGTCAACACAGTGACGGTGGTGTCAACACAGTGACGGTGGTGTCAACACAGTGATGGTGGTGTCAACACAGTGACGGTGGTGTCAACACACAGTGATGGTGGTGTCAACACAGTGATGGTGGTGTCAACACAGTGACGGTGGTGTCAACACAGTGACGGTGGTGTCAGCACAGTGACAGTGGTGACACAGGGTGGTGTCAACACAATGACAGTGGTGACACACGGTGGTGTCAACACACACAGTGACAGTGGTGACACAGGGTGGTGTCAGCACAGAGACGGTTGCGACACAGGGTGGTGTCAACACATAATGACGGTGGTGACACACGGTGGTGTCAACACATAGTGACGGTGGTGTCATCACAGTGACGGTGGTGTCAGCACAGTGACGGTGGTGTCAACACAGTGACAGTGGTTCACAGGGTGGTGTCACACAATGACAGTGGTGACACACGGTGGTGTCAGCACAGTGACAGTGGTGACACAGGTGGTGTCAACACAATGGACAGTGGTGACACACGGTGGTGTCAACAACACAGTGACAGTGGTGACACAGGGTGGTGTCAGCACAGAGACGGTGGTGACACAGGGTGGTGTCAACACATAATGACGGTGGTGAACACGGTGGTGTCAACACATAGTGACGGTGGTGTCAGCACAGTGACGGTGGTGACACAGGTGGTGTCAACACATAATGACGTGGTGACACACGGTGGTGTCAACACATAGTGCGGTGGTGTCAGCACAGAGACGGTGGTGGACACAGGGTGGTGTCACACAGAGACGGTGGTGACACAGGGTGGTGTCAACACAGA
>WNGS01156355.1:3865-14453 GCA_020271785.1 Procambarus virginalis
GGCAGTCTCGGGGGAAATCCCCCTTCGGGGGTAGTGACGGGGGCAGTCGAGCCTGTTCCTCCAGCAGTGTTGTAAGAGTCTGCCAGTGGGCTCCCTTCTTAGTGTTTTCACGGCTGTCCCGGTTTTCTGGTACGGCCGGGGCTTTAGGGGGACGGCTCGGCCCCGGGGCCTGTTGTGTGGGTTCCCGGGGCTGCGGAGGGGCTGACTTGGGGGGCCTTGGCCCCATAGGACCCCGTGGGGTTTTTTATCCCCCCTCGGCGGGGCTTGTGGTTAGCGGAGTGGGGTTTTCCTCTCCACTCGCCGTACGTGCTGTTGGGCGTCGGCCCTCCCCGGGCTCGGTTCCTTGGCCTTGAGTCCGTTGGTTCCGTCCTGTGGGTGGATGTTTCCCCCCACCCTTTTTTGGGGGGGGACGGTGTTTTCGTCATGTTTCCCGTTTTGGGGGTTCTACATGACTACTGGTCTCGGGTGCGCATGCGCCTTTGTGTGCCTTCGGACTGGTTTTGGCTTCCGTGTTCTCGAGGGTTCGGGAAGGTTTTTCCTCCTTCCCGCGTTATTGGAACGTCTGTCGGCTCCTCGTCCTTGTTGGCGAGTTTGGGCTATTGTAGCCCTGTTGGCTCCTTGTGTCCTGTTGTGCTCCTTGTAGCCTGTTGGGCTACTTTTGGCCCGGTGGGGCTCTTCTGGCCTGTTGGGCTACTGTGCCTGTTGGGCTACTTGTGGCCTGTTGGGCTACTTGTGGCCCTGTTGGGCTACTTGTGCCCTGTTGGGCTACTTGTGGCCCTGTTGGGCTACGTGGCCTGGGGCTCTTGTGGCCTGTTGGCTACTTGTGGCCTGTTGGCTACTTGTGGCCCGGTTGCGTGCCTTTTTTGGGCTCTGTCTTCGCTTCTTTGGCCGGTTTCTTGTTCCTGCTCACTCTTTTGGCTACTTTTCTTGTGCAGTAGTCTTGGTTGCCGCCTTCCCGCAGGGTAGGTTGCGCGTTTCGGCCGGCATGTCATGCGCGTGCGCGCGGAGTTTGTTTTGGTCTGGGCGGTGTGTAGTGCCGGTGTTCGTCGTCTTTTTGCTCCAGTGCTTCGCCTTTCGCTCTTCTCCCTTGCCGCGGTATGTGCCCTTTTCGCTCCGGGGTGTCCTGGGTTCCAGTTGTGGGGAGGCCGCCGAGGTTTCCCTGTGTCATGGGTGGGGCCGCCTTCTTCGCCTCTTCCTTGCTCTCCTGCAGGTCCGGCTCTGGCTTCTTCACCTGGCGGTGCTCCCAGGTTCTTCTGGGCTCGGTTGAGTCGTGTCACTTCGAGCCACCGTTTGCCAGGTGAGTTTCTGCGGTCTGGCGTCTTTTGGCAGGGCGCTGGATGTGGTGTTATATGCCTGTCTTTCTTTAGGTCTCTTTTGTACGACTGAGACCGTTCGCACACCAGTGTCGGTCCCCTTTTTCACCCCTTCCTGTCCCACTCTTGTGCATGTCCATCCATGCTAGGGTCATTCAGGGGTCCCACCTTTGTTAGTGTTATGTGGTGTGGGGGTTTGTGGTGTTGGTTCTGTACTCGCCTGGTAGGGCTTCTGGCTGTGCTTGCAAGGTTTATGCGCTCTGGCTTTTGGGTCCCGCCTATCTGGTAGAACTTGCGGGATAGTACCAGTGGAGTGCAGTGGTGCCATAGGCACACTCGGGGAACACTGTATATCCATCAGAGGTCTGCAGTTGTTACACGACCTCCTTGCGAGCATACGCCTTCTCGCTGGTACCTTATCTTGAGGTTAACTTGGTGCTTCCGGGGCTTAGCGTCCCCGCGGCCCGGTCATCGACCAGGCCTCCTGGACTGGTCATGCTGGCTGTTGGACATGGCTGCTTGCTGCCCGACGTATGAGTCACAGCCTGGTTGATCGGGTATCCTTGGAGGTGCTGATCCGGTTCTCTCTTGCACCAACCCGTCACCGCATCTTTATTACGTCAATATTGACTTCTTCGTTCCGTGCATAGGTGCCATACTAAACATAATGGTTTCCCTTAAAAAACTTCGTGGAAAACACCGACCTTACCTGACCTACTTAGTAGGTTACAATAAGCATCTTATGGTTTCGTAATTACAATTGTTACTTAACCTATTATCGGTATGCCACTGCACTCTGTGAGGGGATTGCAAGTTATGCCCCTATGGTACGGTCTGTGGACTTTCGGGGCACACTAGCTTGCCTTCGACTTAGTTATGGCCCATCCTGGTTGTGGGGAGTCTGTGGGCCTGCAGGCCGCCCCATGCGTCTTCCTGGTGGGCCTCCCTTTGGCCGGTCTAGCCTGGCCTCGGGCCGGGCTTGGGGTGTACATGAGCTCCCGGTTCCCCATCCAGCCGGTTTGGAGCGGGGTTTCTCCGCCGTCGGTCGCCTGGTAGGCGGGTTCCTGGGCCTGCTGGGTTCTGTCGTGTCTCAGTGGGCCCTGTCTGGGGTCTATCTGCTCCGTTCTCTGCCTTTGCCGGAGCGAGTTGCTCTTTACCTGTGGCATGTTGCGGTGGTGTATACTCCCCTAGTTGTGCTTGCGGGGGTTGAGCTCTGGCTCTTTGGTCCCGCCTCTCAAACGTCAATCTTATAACAGGTGTACGGTTTCCTGAGCCTATTGGGCTCTTATCGTATCTACACTTGAAACTGTGTTTGGAGTCAGCCTCCACCACATCGCTTCCTAATGCATTCCATTTGTCAACCACTCTGACACTAAAGTTCTTTCTACTGTCTCTGTGGCTCATTTGGGCATTCGGTTTCCACCTGCGTCCCCTAGGGCGTGTGCCCCTTGTGTTAAACAGCCTGTCTTTATCCACCAGGTTGTATGTTGCTACTACTGCGCGTGTGCATTAGTACCGTGTTTCGCAGTGGCGTGTCCTTACTCCTGGGGTTTTTTATGCTTCTGCTCTTTCGTCCTGCCTCACCCCAGTCGTTTTCCTGGCATCTCCTTTGGTCAGTTTTGCCTGCACTTGCTGCTATGTTGGGGGACGTGGTCGGTTTCCACCACTTCATTGTTTGTGTTCCCTTGTTTTCCTCCTCTGCCACAGGGGTGTTCTGCGTGTGTTCCTTGGCTTCTTGGGCTTTTTTCGGCCTGTGTCCTGTGGTGTGCTTCTTTGTCTCGGTCTGTTGCTGTTGCTCGTACCTCTTGGTTCGGGTAGGGTTCTGGCGGCAACCCTTCCGCCTTCTTTGGTTTCCTTGCTTGCCCTGCCACTTGGTTTTTTGGGGTCTTGCGATGTCTCGCGTCGGACCCGTCATTTGTTCTCCTGGCGGGTTTGCTTGCTTTGGGATTTGTCTGTTCGGCAGACGTTCCATCTCCTTGTACCACCTGAGTTCGGTGGTCGCGCCCGAGATCTTCTTGCGGCTCCGCCTTTTCCTGGGCTCGGAGGGGCCTTGTCGGGGCTGCTTCCGTCTGCCTCGTGGTCTCGCCTCCGGCTGGTGGTCGGTGTCCCACCTGCGTGTTTCTCTTGGCGGCAGTATGGGGTGTTTTGGCGGTCCTTCCTTTTCCTGTACCTTCTTAGGTGGTTCCTCTTGTTAGCGTCGGCCTGGTTTTTTGGTGGGGGTTGGGGCCGTCGTCGTGCCACATACTGTCGCCTCTCTCTTTTTGTGCGGCGCTGGCGGAGTCGCTTTGGCTTGCTTTCGGTCTTGTTTCTACACCGCTTAGTAAGCTGTCTTGTGCTTCGTTTCCCCTCCGGCCTGTTCGTGCGCCGCTTGCACCATCCTGGTTTCTGGTCAGCGTGCTCTGTCTTCTCCTCGGTTGGTAGTGCCTCTTCGGTTCCGGTTTGTTTTTCGTCGGCTCTTTTCCTTTGGGCATTTGCCTCTGGGGGTCGGGTCGCTGTGTTTTCCTGCTCCTTTGGTTTTAGCGTTTTGGTTGTTTGGGTGGTGTCCGCCTCCCGGTTCCGTCCCTTTGATCTTCCTCTGTGGGTAGTTAGCTCCGGGGAGCCGACGGGGCTCCCCCCAGAAAACCAGCGTTGAATGTAATGAAACGCCATTTTCTGGGTGAGTCCCGGAGGCTCCCCGGCAACCCTCCCTCCCTCCGGTCGGCGGTTTTTCGCGTGTCTTGACATCCAGCCTCAGAACTGATGGGTGGATAGCCGGCGTGGGAGGTCTGGGGCTCCACCTTCCCCCTCCCGGGGAGGGGGGAGCTGCGCAGACAGCGGCGCGGTGACGTGTGACGTCACACTAGTTTGCTTGTTTTTCTGTTTGGGAGTTCTATCCACTAGTTCGGATTTTGGTAGCAATTTTAACCAGAATAGGGGTTTGTTTTGGGGCGCTTACCTTTCTGGGTGCCTGTCCCGGTCGATGGCAGACATAGAATGCTTCCAACCACACGGGGGCTTCTATAGGCCATTGCTCCCCGTGCCTCTCTGAGGGGGCCCGGTTCTGGCCGTGGTCTCCGGTAGGCCTAAGAACTCCATACACATGACTGATGCCAAAGTCTGAAATTAGCATATCAGCCTGGGATAGCTCCGGGGAGCCTCCGGGACTCACCCAGAAAATGGCGTTTCATTACATTCAACGCTGGTTTTTTGTACTTACCACCTCAGTGTTGTGTGTTGAACATGACATGGGTTGAACATTTGTTTTATCCACTCCACCTGCTCCTGGAAAAAGTTTCCTGCAGGGTCAACCCATATTTTGTATAGGTGGAGTGGATGGTGGGCAAGCATTACTGCTTATCGGCCCAGAATTTTCTCTTTCGATGGTATCTGCTGTAGCATGGTGCAGGACACAATGCCACATCACACGTCTTGCACTTATAGTGTGTGTCCTTCCTTTTACTCGACATTTTGCACACACGACACCTCAGACGCTTCTGTATCTTAACTTGGGTATGGGACAAGTTTCTATTGAGGCATTCTGGATTATCCAAAATACGGGGTCTTGTTGTAGCAGAAGCACCACTAGGGATAATCACAGCCTCGTCTTCTGACTCAGACGATGAAGGTAAGTCTGCAGGTTCAGGTGAAGTGAATAGTGGGCGCCTCACACCTGAAGGTCTGGGTGTTAATGGTCCTGGTGTTGAAACATTGGCTCCAGTGGCATTGACATCAACAGCATGTGGGATGTCATCATCTTCCTCAGGTCAGTTACTAGACTTATAGAACAATAGTGCAGCAATGACTTGTTCATGGAAGTGGAGTAATGTCAGTTTCCTTCTATCTGTGTAGTAGTTGTACATCACAAAAGCATTGTAGATAGCCATTTGCACAAAATAGAAGGTCAAGGTGAAGTGATAATATTTGATCATTTGATCAAAGTGATCAACACCTTTCATGTTTGTATTGTAGTCACAGATTGCATTCGGCTTGTTGACAGTTACCTGCTGCACTGAGGTTGTTCCATCACGATTCCGTACTCGGTTTCTGCGTTGAACCTGTTGTGTTTCTGCATTGTGGCAATTTGTTATCAGTGAAACAATTCATTTATCTTTCCACAAAATTATGAAAGTATTGTCCTTGCGTTTGAATAAAGTTTTATCTACTGCCACTTTACCCTTTGCTTGCATCTGAAGGGATTTAGGTGCACCACGCTGCAGTCTGAGGGTACCACAGGTACAGGTGTATACCCCTACTTGAAGCAGTGCCTCACTCAATCTGACCGAATTGTAATAATTGTCCATATATAAATGGTAACCTTTGTTCTTCAGTGGTTCAATCAAGCTCATAACTGTGTCAATCGTCGTTTTCCCAACTCTAGAATAAATTTCAAAATCATAAATGTAGCCACTGTTGGCTTCAGCTAGCATGTAGAGCTTTATTCCATATTTATCTGGTTTATTGGGATTATAGGTCTTGAAAGATAGACGGCCACGCCATGGCATTGTCCCTTCATCCAAACTCAAATTTTTATTGGGAATGTATATTGACTTGAATCTATTTAGGAGATATTGCAAGAGTGAGCGAACTTTGATAAGTTTGTCAACTCCTTGGCGTTGTGGTATGGGCTTATTGTTATAAACATGAAAATATCTAGCAATCGGTTCAAATCGTTTACCAGTCATAAAGGTGTTGAAACAAGGTATGTGCCAGAATCTGCCTGTTTGCCAATACATTCTAAGTTTTGGCAACGGGCAAATACCCATCAAGATCGTCAGTCCCAAATATCTGGCAATTTCTTTCACTGTCACTGGTTCCCATCTGTGCTTTGTCCTTTGCCCAGTAATTACCTAAGTGTAGTTACAGGATGAGAGCTATGCTCGTGGTGTCCCGTCTTCTCAGCACTCTTTGTCATATAACGCTTTGAAACTACTGACAGTCTTGGCCTCCACCACCTTCTCCCCTAACTTGTTCCAACCGTCTACCACTGTTTGCGAAAGTAAATTTTCTTATACAATGGGGCCTCGACTTCCAATGCTAATCCGTTCCCAGAGACGGATCGGATGTCGAAATATCGGAAGTCGAAGCGAATTTTCCCATAAGAAATAAAGGGATTTGAATTAATCCGTTCCCCACCCTCCAAAATATTAATATAAAAATACATTTTATACTGAATACAATATTTTTTTCTAACTACAATACAGTACCAAAGTTACTCTTATCTTTATGGAGGGCTCTTGATGGCGTATGAAAGATGGTGATGGGGCAGGAGGAGAGTTGTTACTGTTTGGAAGGGGCGTCCCCTTCCATTATCACATCAGGCAGTGATGTTTTGTCTGGGGTACTCTCTCTCCTACGTTTTGCCTGAATACCACTAGGACCTGGTTGTGGTTCAGTGCTTGTTTGTCTCACTATAAATTTGTCAAGAGACATTTGTTTTTCCATTCGTTTTAACATTTGTCTGTAATGATGCATCACTTTAGCACCCATAATGTCCTTTTTCTTAGCTAGTATGGTGGGTATCGTTCACCGAGATTTGTACTGCCTAGCACGTTCACCTACCTGCACACCATCTTCATATTTACGAATGATCTCTTGTTTCTGCTCTATGGTCATTCTTACATGGGATATATGTTGAGCCTTACCACTGATTTTCCTGGGACTCATGGCATATTATATAATAATTACTTTAATGTTCAAAATGCAAAAAATCACCACAAAAGCGGAATTTCTTATAGGCGCGATCGTCACTAAGCGGGTAGCTGTAGTAAACTGAGGCAGGTCGGACCACGTGACCGAGAACCACGCGCTCGGCCGACCCGAACGTGTACCAACAAATATCGGATCTCGACGACACCATCGGATGTCGAGTCGCATTTTTTTATGAAATTTATATTGGAACTTGAATTTATCATAAGTAGGGGCATTCGGATGTCGAGGTGCCACTGTATTTCTTCGGCATCTGTTTAGCTAGTTTAGCTAAACCTCTAAAGCTAGTTTAGCTAGTTTAGCTAAACCTCTATGACCTCTTGTTCTTAAAGTTCCAGGTCTCGGGAAATCTTCCATATCGATTTTATCAATTCCTGTTACTATTTTGTACGTAGTGATCATATCACCTCTTTTTCTTCTGTCTTCTAGTTTTGGCATATTTAATGCCTCTAACCTCTCTTCATAGCTCTTGCCCTTCAGTTCTGGGAGCCACTTAGTAGCATGTCTTTGCACCTTTTCCAGTTTGTTGATGTGCTTCTTAAATACATGGATGGCGATATACTAAAGAAATTGTTCATGACTTTTGTTAGGCCAAAGCTAGAATATGCAGCGTTTGTGTGGTGCCCATATCTTAACACTTTCAGCCGACCGGCGAACGAGGGAAAGAAAACCGTATGTGCTCGCGGCGTTTTTGTCGCTTAAGCGGCCAAACAAAAATGTGTATACTCTTTTTACTCTTCTGACGTTAGTTCTCGAGCTACGTATTTCATTTTGGTACCAATGTGTTCGCAATAAAATTCTCTAGAAGAACATCAGTAAAAACGGTCACTAGAAGTATAGGGAGACCAGCACCAAATAAAGAACTACGTAGATGACTCGCCGTGGGCGCAAAACGGCAACAAAATGTTTCTACTCTTGGGATTGTTGTCAACTCCACACTTGTCCTACAGCGTTAATTTTGGTATCAATGGATTCGCAATGAAATTCCCAATACAGAGATATGAATATAAACGTAGAATCATAGTCGCGGCCCACCCGCAAGAGTGTGGGAAGTGGTGGAACTGTTACCCGGTATCGGTGACGCAACCACACAAGCGCGATACGGTGCTTCGAAAGTTTATACTTATTTGACTGTCCTGACATTATTTTTGTATGTACGTCATTCATTTTTGTGTCAATGTGTTCCCAATAGAATGTTCTATAAGCACGTAGGTAAAAAAGATCAACAAAGCGTAAGTTAGAATAGCGCCAAATATAAAACAACGCTGGAACATATCAGTGAGCGTCAACACACACGAAATGTTTATACTATTGTTATGTTTTTTAAGTTTATACTTGTTGCACACAGTTATTTTTGGTTGTACATGGATCAGAATAAAATTCCCTAAACAGACATATGCATATAATAAATGATAAGGTGTAAACATGCCCAGTATAAACGGCTAAAGTCACCCACCTGCAACCCGTTTGGGACACTCTTGCAGACACGCAACACCCCAAAAAAATCTATGAAGTTTCGAGTCTACTTACGGCAGTTTATGGGATACAGTGTTCATTCTGGTATCAAAATACTCCCAATAAGTATACTACAAGAAATTGGACAAAATAGGTGTACTTACCAAAAAAAAACTGGTTGTGGAAGAGTAAGTTGAGCATCTTTTCTTCACTCCACCTTCTTCAGGTCAACATTCCTGAAGTTGCTCAACAGATGTTTTGTAGGTGGAGTGAAGCTGTTGCGGGGTGGTTACTTCTTCACCACCCAATACACTCTTTTCCGGTGGTAACTGGTGTAGCAGGGAATAACACAGAGTGCAACGTTACAGGTCTTGCATCCTATGTTGGTGTCCTTCCTTTTACCGGACCGTGCACAGACATGACACTTGAGACGTTTTGGCAGTTTGTAAAGTTCATGTTTCAGTTTGTAGTTCAGGCGATGTTCAGAATCAACAATAGGGCCACGTCTTCTCGGTGTTGGTTGAGCATTTGAGTCAGAGTCATCTGACAAAACCGACTCGTCAAATGGCAGTGTGCCAGACATCTCGGGTTCTGAGTCCGTTCCTGCGTCAGCTTGAGGTGTTGAAGTAAATAAAGGCCGCCTCACACCAGATGGTCCAGGAGTTTGCACGGCGTCAGCATAGGCAGGACCTGTGTCATCATTTATGTCTGGAGCGTGCTGCAAGTGATGAGAGATACTGTTGCTATTTCAGGCCAATCTTCCGTGTCCCAGTGCAATAGGGCCCAAATTGCCACCTCGTGGAATTGTAGCTTTTTTCGATCAGTTGTATAGTATTTGTACAAAACAAAGGCATTATGCAATGCCATTTGCAGAAAATAAAACGTGATCTTTTTTGTCCACTTGTGAGTTTTCCTGGTAAAATGGTAATACTTCACCATTTGATCGAAGTGGTCCACACCTTTCATGAACTTATTGTATTCACAAATTGCAGTAGGCTTGTTCACTGGTACCTGTTGTAGTCGAGTTGTTCCGTCGCGATTGCGCAATCGTTTCCTTCGCTGACATTGCTGAGTGTCAGCATTGTGGATGTTTGTAATGATTGAGACCACTCGCTTGTCTTTCCACAGTAGAATGAAGGTGTTATCTTTGCGGCGGTATATGGTGGTATCCAGTGGAAATTTAGCCTTGGCTATAGTTTGCAATTCCTTTGGGGCGCGTAGCAGTCTAATTGTGCCACATGTGTACACCCCAAGTTCTCTCAATTTTTCTGTTAGGTTTACCGAGTTGTAGTAATTATCCATGTACAAATGGTAACCCTGGTTCACTAAAGGCTGAATCAACCCGTTACTGTTTCCACTATCGTCTTACCAATACCTGAGTATACGTCAAAGTCATATAAGTACCCAGATACTGATTCAGCAAGCATATATAGTTTCACACCATACTTGTCTGGTTTGTTTGGATTGTAAACTTTGAACGATAGTCGGCCGCGCCATGCCATTGTACCTTCATCCAAGCACAACTCTTTCTTGGGAATGTAAACTTCTGCAAACCTCTCTTTCAAATAGTCCATCACCGATCTCACTTTTATCAACTTATCAGTATTGTTCACGGGCACTGCATTTTATTGAATGTATGGAAAAACTGGCTTATATGCTGGAAACGTTTTGACGTCATAAACAAGTTGAAGAAACGAACATGCCATGGTTTTCCTGTTGCCAATACATCCTCATAGCTGGCAGCCTGTTTATGCCCATCAATATGCATAGTCCCAAGTATCGCGCCATTTCTTTCACCCTCACTGGTTTCAAATATCTGAGACATTTCATTAGCCATCCGGAAAATCTGCGACGCGTACAAATTAGTTTCTGTTGTCAAGAATGAAGCAGGGCTCGGGTAATGAATAATTGGATAAATCCTAATGCACTAGTAGGTGTGGGAATTTTAGGCCAGGATTTCCCAATAAAATCTTCAAACATTGGGGGAGTAGTTGTCACGACTACCAGCCAACACTGTCCCCCACCTTGCGAGTACGTCCTGTACGTGTACCGCTTTGTTGTGAATCTTCTCACTTCGTCATCACTTCAATTTCCATGCTTTCACACTGCTAGAATCACTTGGCACAGTTGGTCGT
>WNGS01156360.1:0-14611 GCA_020271785.1 Procambarus virginalis
CAGAAGAGCGATTCGGATAAGAGATCTTATCAAATCGTGTTTCAGAAATGTTCGAACATGGTGTTCGAACTCAATGCTGAACGTTCGAGCATTATCATTCATAAACGGTTTGGTGGTTCATTAACGAGCGTGTGACCATTGTTTGTGAAGACAGTGTGTGGCCAGCAGGCCGGGTGATGGCCGTCTACCCGTGGCCAGCAGGCCGGGTGATGGCCGTCTACCCCGTGGCCAGCAGGCCGGGGCCATGATGGCCGTCTACCCGTGGCCAGCAGGCCGGGGCCATGATGGCCGTCTACCCGTGGCCAGCAGGCCGGGGTGATGCCGTCTACCCGTGGCCAGCAGGCCGGGTGATGGCCGTCTACCCGCCCTCACAACACTTACGCCTGAGGCGGCTTCCTCCAACACCTCCCGCAACGGAATTAATAATCCTGGGTATGTTGTTGTTGTTGTTGTTATAGATTCAGCTACTCGGGAACAAGCTTTCCAAGTAAGCACGGGCTGGTGAGCCCGTAACTTACCTGGCAAGGAGCGGGGCAAGTAGCACGGGCTATGGTGAGCCGGTAGTGAACTTACCTGGCACAGGGAGCGGTGCGTTAATCCTGTGATTGATTGATAAAGATTAAGCCACCCAAAAGGTGGCACGGGCATGAATAGCCCGTAAGTGGTGGCCCTTTTGAGCCATTACCAGTATCATTAGCTGATACTGGAGATCTGTGGAGGTGCGACAGCACCCTGCGTGACGGGAGATGTCTCCCGTATTATCCTATACTTGTGAGTTCCTTCACTATTATCAATCACATAGTTTCCTGAAAGCTTTAGGATAAGTGCTTCAGGTTCCCGCAGACCAGTGACCGGAAGTCACGTCAATCTCCATAATGGCGTCCCATTAACCCGAGTTATGACCTTATTTGACCCTCATAATTTACACTTATATTTTGCGGATTTTTTTTAGCATGTTTAATCATTTGTTGAAAGTAATTTTCGAGTGATTTGTGAAGGAGGAAGAAAGGAACTCTCGGAGAAAGTTTCAAACCACCACGACTATACTTGGAAGGGGTCAGGATAAGGATTGGGGATGGGACGGAGGGAAGGATGGTACCCAACCACTTGGACGGTCGGGTACTGAACTCCGACCTACATGACGCGGGACCGTCGCTCTACCGTCCAGCCCATGTGGTGGACGGGGAGGAACATGCGATTCTGCGCAATACAACACTTATCTTCAACACTTAACAAGGGAAGGTTGTCGACGTAAACGACCTCGTAGAGCTCCGGAGCTCGTAAACTGTTGTATAAATGTCGACTAAGCGGCGGCCATCACTGAGGAAAGATGTACAGGCTTCGTCAGTCGTTGCATGAATGCTTGACGAGTCCTCGGGCCAGATTTACGAAGCAGTTACGATAGCATTTACGAACGTGTGTATCTTTCCTTAATCTTAGACGGCTTTGTTTACATTTATTAAACGGTTTACAAGCATTAAAACTTCCCAATCAACTGTTGTCATTGTTATAAACAGCCTCCTGGTGCTTCGGAGCTCCTTAACTGTTTAATAATTGTAAACAAAGCCGCCAAAGATTGAGAAAAGATGTACAGATTCGTAAGTTCTTGCGTAACTGCTTCGTGAATCATACCCCTGCCCCCCCCCCCTACATCACTGCATAGCTTTTGTTCACGTAAACTTTCCGGCTCGACAACAGCGTCAAATTGTTCATGGAATACCCTTCACCCCCCCCCTCCTTGAGTCTCCAAGTTTTGTTCAAAAAACGTTTAAATTGCCCTGGTAAAGCTGTGAGAACTACGCCAGCACTCGGTGGCTAAGCTTTAAACTTGTTAACAGCATAGATACACACGCGCGCCTCCAAGGTGGTGTGTGTGTGTGTGTGTGTGTGTGTGGTGTGTGTGGTGTGTGTGTGTGTGTGTGTGTGTGTGTGTGTGTGTGTGTGTGTGTGTGTGTGTGTGTGTGTGTGTGTGTGGTTGGTTGGTTGCTCACTGACCCAGTCAGCAGATGTTGGTCAAACAAAGTCGTTTCAACGTTGATTCGTGCTACATAGCCTTCCTGGTTTGGTGCCTTCTATTGATAATTACTTCAACGTTGATTCGACGTTACTCTAGCATGGTTTAGCCCCACTGGGAGATAACTTACAACGGCCAGTTGTTGACGAACTCCCCTTGTGAATGACAGTGACAACTGGCAATTCATTTTGTAAGCTATTTATTCAGCCATATTGACAGTCACGCCTGCACCGGTGTCTCTTGCACATGCACGGACGTTTTCAAGAGGAATGTTATTTTATACAAAATTTAGCTTGCTTTAAATGTTGGCGAAAGTTGGACTGTTGTCAACTGTGGGAGAAAATGCCAAGCTTAACGTGACTGATTGTCGACCAGACCACACACTAGAAGGTGAAGGGACGACGACGTTTCGGTTCGTCCTGGATCATTCTCAAGTCGACAATCGACTTGGGAATGGTCCAGGACGGACCGAAACGTCGTCGTCCCTTCACCTTCTAGTGTGTGGTCTGGTCAACATACTTCAGCCACGTTATTGTGAATCATCGCCTGCAACGTGATTGATTCCCTGACATTTGCATAACTCGTGTCAGATGGTAAATGTTTCATTATCCCGATTATATATATCTCTGATCGTTCATTCGGGATATGACATGGAATTATTTTTTTTAATTTGATCAATTATTAGTATAACTTGCTTAATGACGCTATGATTCTTGCACCAGCGTCCTTAACCCTCCCAGTGCGCACAATATCCATGAGTGGCCTTGGTTGGACGTTACGCTTGGATATTGTGTCCACTGACCTAATTAATTATGTTAACGTCATTTGCCCGTCCGTGGGTTATACCACAGCGGGTCTAATCAAACTCTCTGGCCTCCCAAATTAATGAACAAATTAAAACAAAACTCATTTCTCATTGTGGTTTTGTTTCATCAGATTGTTGGTTGACAACAGCAGGCTTATCACGTACTACTTGTAGATCGCGGAAGAGGAATGGTCACACGCGTGCTTAGTTACTTTTCAGATGCAGTCATGATGATTTTTCTGTGTCACTTGAGAAAGTCTTTTTTTTTTTTTAAAGATTAGGAACATGTGTGTAACTGTGTTTCCCCCTCTGTGGGGGGCTACGTCCCCTTCCCCTCCACCCCGCTCTATCCTCGGTAAATTACATTACAGGCAGCCTGTCTTCCTCACGGGAGACATCCCGTCATGCAGGGTGCGGTCGCACCTCCACAGATCTCCAGTATCATCTATTGATACTGGTAATGGCTCAAAAGGGCCTCCACTTACGGGCTATTCATGCCCGTGCCACCTTTTGGGTGGCATAATCTTTATGAATCATCTGTCTTCCTAAGGTTTCCCAACGTCAATAAATTGTCGTAGTAAAGTGCCCTTACCCTAACCTACCAGAGAACAGAAAACGGGACAGTGTGTCTATTTCACGAGCCGCTTCCACTTTTTGGTACGACAATTTTAGCCCCTTTGGTAGACGTCAAATTGTGACCTTGTATTAGAAAGGCGGGTTGCCTGCCCTTCCCCACACTGTACCACACTGTAGGCAGTTGTAAAAACTATCACAGCAACAGTGTGATTGCCGTGTCATCCAGGGTACAAGCACGTCTCGTACCCGTAACGTGTGTACTCACCTAATTGTGCTTGCGGGGGTTGAGCTTTGGCTCTTTGGTCCCGCCTCTCAACTGTCAATCAACTGGTGTACAGTTTCCTGAGCCTACTGGGCTCTATCATATCTACATTTGAAACTGTGTATGGAGTCAGCCTCCACCACATCACTTCCTAGTGCATTCCATTTATTAACTACTCTGACACTGAAAAAATTCTTTCTAACGTCTCTGTGGCTCATCTGGGTACTAAGTTTCCACCTGTGTCCCCTTGTTCGTGTCCCACCCGTGGTGAAGAGTTTGTCTTTGTCCACCCTGTCAATTCCCCTGAGAATTTTGTAGGTGGTTATACAACAGTGGTTGTTAATAATAACAAAAGCTTTGGGTTGTGAAGTTTCGAAGCTCGTCAACTGTTTAATAAATGTAAACGAAGCCGCCATGACTTGAGGAGAGAGATGTACAGGTTCAAGTGGATACGTAAATACTTGATGAATGTTAGCTCTGAGCTGGAGTCTAAAGCGTATTCAGTACGAGACGAGACAGATTCACGCGTATTATGCAGTTTTAGAGGGAAATATAATTCGTGCTAGGCTGGGCTAGGCTCGACTAGGTGAAGCAAGGCTAGATAAGATTAGGGCGGGCTAGGCTCGACAAGCGTTGATGACGTTAGATTAAGTTTTCATTTAATAAAATCCGAAGGGATTACCGTGTAATCCCAAGGCTTAAGAAGGAAGCAGGAATGTTGAACTATAATCATGTGCAACACGCCTTGTTGCACATGTCATCCACGAACCTGTTCAGTACCTAAGCCAACGCAGCCACCGACTTGCCATAGAGACTCGACTCAAATTTATCTGGTAATAAATATGTTTATATCGTCAAACGCTTGACGCCGAAGCTGACGCCAATCAGGGTTGCTATCATGCCCCGCCCCCCCCTTCCAACGAGTCCCAGGTGAAACCCCGGAGGAGAATCAGGTAACGGTGTCACTGCTGATGGAGCCTTAGGTCTCCGTGTTGTTGTTTTCTGAGTGATTTGTGGTTGGTTGGTGTGGGGGGGAGGGAAGGGTTGTCGTGTTTTGTAACCAGACTACGTCGCTATATAGTTCCCTGGGGGGGGGGGGTTAATATTTCTTTGCCACAGCGGGTTAGTCTACTAGAGGCTTCGTGTGAAGCAGTCACCACAGCACAGCGGACATTACTGGTCTGTGTTGAAGTTATTCTGTGCGGATTTTTTCTTGTACTGAGACATTGGCAATGTTCAGGAAGAAATGGGCGGGTGGGGCGCCGCTGAAGGTGCAGCGGGCGGTGGGGACGCCGCTGAAGGTGCAGCGGGCGGGTGGGGACGCCGCTGAAGGTGCAGCGGGCGGGCGGGTGGGGGCGCCGCTGAAGGTGCAGCGGGCGGGCGGGTGGGGGCGCCGCTGAAGGTGCAGCGGGCGGGCGGGTAGGGGGCGCCGTTGAAGGTGCAGTGGGCGGGTGGGGGCGCCGCTGAAGGTGCAGTGGGCGGGTGGGGGTGCCACAGTTGTATCAATACATTACTGAAAATATCAAAGAGTTAGGTCAATAATTTTGGAACAATTCTATCTCATTTACCAGGTTGTTCTTCCTCATCTGGGAAATAGAAAATACTCTGAAGCTTGCCTTACTCCCCTGCTGGGCCTGGTGCATTGTCTAGGTCCGGTTTAGCACCCTTATATAGGGGCAGTAAATACGAAGTAACAAAACGGCAATATAGTGCTTTTTGAGTCTACTAATAGGAGAGATGGTTACAATGACACAGTAATCTGGTTCCCACTGGATGGCTAAATAGGTGAGGGTTAGGTAGGCTTTTCATAATTAGATAAGTGTTCGATGTCAAGTACTTCTGCTATGTTTTTATGATTGTTATATCTGTCGATTTTTTTGTATTGCTGGTCAGGTCTTCTGGGGATGGTCTGGATGAGTGTAGAATTTGTTCTCTTTAGTAGAGCCTTGTTTGTGTATTGTGAGACACATTGAGAACCAGTATTAGCCCAACTTCTCTCCATAAAACGAGCAAGGCAACATCTATTTTTCCAGGTGCCAAACACTGTGTAAATATCATGACTCTTTGAAGATCACACAATTTCTACTCGCAAGCAGACCATCACTAGAGATCCTGACCAACAAGAAGTGACACAGGAGTAGTAGTTCACATCAAGCATTGTCATTCAGTTAACAGCCAGTTCATGTCTACATTTGCCTTTCCAGTCAACTACCTCCCTTCCCAAGAGACTCATTACAGCTTGGCAGCAGGAGTGGCAACCAGTATGTCAGTGCCATCTTCACCGTGGATGAGACTGGTGCCAACCTACAGATTTGGTGGTGGATGTTTGTCCTCTGGAAAGTAATCATTACACTTCGTATCTAGAGATCACTCTTAATCCCGGCTATTTTGTGTTTATCAGTGCGAGAAATATATGGCGCATCACATCTCTTTCAAAGGCTTATTAGCGGCTTCTGTATCGGGATTGGTGTAGAGCGTCCATGATGGGGAGATATGATCCCCCTCTCGACCAATCAGAGACGGGTACTTCTGAGTATAATGTTTCAGAAGTCTGCCATCTTGTGGTGTCTTGACTCACCTCCACCCCGTCACCTCTCCCTTCTTGACCCACCTCCACCCCGTCACCTCTCCCTTCTTGACCCACCTCCACCCCGTCACCTCTCCCTTCTTGACCCACCTCCACCCCGTCACCTCTCCCTTCTCACCAACTGCAGCCGCTTCTAGCGTGTCTGTTGACGCCTTCTGATGGCGGTGATTATTCGCGGTGATTATTCGTGGTGATTATTCACGGTGATTACTCGTGGTGATTATTCGTGGTGATTATTCGTGACGAATATTGACCAATTTTGTCGCAGCATCACCGTCCTGGGTATGAAATGTGTAGCCCAGCCAAATTACGCAACCATTCTGCGCAAAATTACGCAAAATTCTGTGACTGGTTGAAAGTACCAATATATAGCAAGAGCCCAGCCACTTTTTGTAATATTTTTGTTACAGCATCTAGACAAAATAAAAGTAAAAAAAAACTAAATATTCCTACGCGTAGTATAGCACGTGTATGTACTTTATTAGGCCTAGGGCGAGTATTAGGCCTAGGGTGGTTAGGGTAGGCTTTACTGTAACATAAATTTAACAACTTTTCCAGTTAAAAATAAATAGTACAAGTCTATTTTCTGGTGGTCCATCACGACATGTACTTTCGAAGACATCGTTACTATTGGTACTTTGATTTTAGGAGAATGGGCCGTTTCGTCTGTAGTCTGTAGGAGGCCTGGTCGAGGACCGGGCCGCAGGGACGTTGAGCTCCGAAATCATGGCTAGGTAACCCTATTTCCTCGTCAATAGTGGACGCTTAGGGTCCGTGACCCGGACGACATGGAGAGCCTCAGGCCGACAAGTGCACTTCATCTCGAGTGTGTGGGGCCACATGCTCGCCTGGAGGTCGACCTGGGCGCCTGGGAGGTCGACCTGGCTGCCTTGGGAGGTCGACCTGGCTGCCATGGGAGGTCGACCTGGCTGCCTTGGGAGGTCGACCTGGCTGCCTTGGGAGGTCGACCTGGCTGCCTTGGGAGGTCGACCTGGCCGCCTTGGGAGGTCGACCTGGCCGCCTTGGGAGGTCGACCTGGCCGCCTTGGGAGGTCGACCTGGCCGCCTTGGGAGGTCGACCTGGCCGCCTTGGGAGGTCGACCTGGCCGCCTTGGGAGGTCGACCTGGCCGCCTTGGGAGGTCGACCTGGCCGCCTTGGGAGGTCGACCTGGCCGCCTTGGGAGGTCGACCTGGCCGCCTTGGGAGGTCGACCTGGCCGCCTTGGGAGGTCGACCTGGTGACTACATCGATGGGGTGAGGGTAGCCTCCCCCTCCTCCCGCCTGAATGTCCGGTGCTGTCATGTTCACATTTGTCTCCACTTTCTCTCCAAGTTCTCGCTCTCGCAAACTTGGCCGAGGGTTCATTAAGGATAATGCTGGCGTTTCTGATCCGAACTAAGCGGCCTTAACCTTCACTAGCACGCATCTGAAGCCTTGCAAAAGAACTGATTTATTTAATCGACTTATTATTCGTTTTCATTAGGAATAAACTTTCTTTAGTGTCTATATGGTCAGTCGACTTGATTTCATGGCTTGGGCTAGCATGAGGCTCTGGATGGCTTGAGTGCCTTGAGTTGTGGTGTCCTACTTCTGGTTGTCCACGAAGTTGGGCCAGGTGCGAACCCTTGATAGGCTTTAAACATAACAGTTAGGCCGCTGACATCTCTCCTGTGTTGAAGGTTCTGAATATATTGACCAGTTCAACTAGACTGCGCCAACACTAGATAAGAGACTTCTCGTACAGTTCTGCCTCGTCCAGAATTCGGATAAATGATGGACACGACGTCCAAGGAAGTGGCACATACTCAAGCTGAGCCTACTTGGTCTTCTTGTAAGGGTTTGCAACTCCTGCTGTCGAGAAAATGCGGGATGTTTCTTAGGCCTGTGAGTGTACAGGGCTGTGAGTGTACAGGGCTGTGAGTGTACAGGGCTGTGAGTGTACAGGGCTGTGATGTTCAGGGCTGTGAGTGTACAGGGCTGTGAGTGTTCAGGGCTGTGAGTGTACAGGGCTGTGAGTGTACAGGGCTGTGAGTGTACAGGGCTGTGAGTGTTCAGGGCTGTGAGTGTACAGGGCTGTGAGTGTTCAGGGCTGTGAGTGTACAGGGCTGTGAGTGTACAGGGCTGTGAGTGTTCAGGGCTGTGAGTGTTCAGGGCTGTGAGTGTACAGGGCTGTGAGTGTTCAGGGCTGTGAGTGTTCAGGGCTGTGAGTGTACAGGGCTGTGAGTGTACAGGGCTGTGAGTGTACAGGGCTGTGAGTGTACAGGGCTGTGAGTGTTCAGGGCTGTGAGTGTTCAGGGCTGTGAGTGTACAGGGCTGTGAGTGTACAGGGCTGTGAGTGTACAGGGCTGTGAGTGTACAGGGCTGTGAGTGTACAGGGCTGTGAGTGTACAGGGCTGTGAGTGTACAGGGCTGTGAGTGTACAGGCTGTGAGTGTACAGGGCTGTGAGTGTTCAGGGCTGTGAGTCGACTCCCTTTCTTGCTAGGATCAGCCCGGGGGAGCCCCTCATACTCATTGAAGAATCGAACTTCATCTTCAAGATGAAAACTTCATCACCAAGCACTACATTTTCCCGCCCATCCGTGTGTCCGCACCCGACTCAATATCAATATCGTGCAGTCTAGCAATATTGACCGCAAGGGTAACCCCCATCCCCCACTGCCTTGCCTACCTCGGGTAGAAATTTGCAACAAAAATGTGATTGACAAGTCTTGTATTTATGGACATTTCCTCCCTTAGTGTTTAAGATAGACAACACGGAACTAGTAACTGTCGTGCTCTGGTAACAATTGAATGACTCTGTTTCTGCTTCATTCTAGAATGTACTAATAATATTCTTGAAGGTTTAGTCTTTTACTGGGGAATGGAAATTTAAGATGCCAAGTGCATCTTGTAGCTTAGCATTTGCAATGTCCCGTGCAACAACACGGCTGATCTTGGAGTCATCGTCTGAGTGATGCGACTTAGTGGAGAGGTTTAACGATCGTTTAGAGCTTAACGACCTTTACTTAAACTTATTGACGATTTTCTATTTTCCTCCCTAATTCTTAGGCATGATTCTACCCTCTGTTTATGGCTCTTGTATCTATCAGTGCCAGAAGACTATCTATCAGTGCCAGAAGACTATCTATCAGTGCCAGAAGACTATCTATCGGTGCCAGAAGACCTATCCATGCCCCCTAGCCTCGCCACTGTGCCTATCACTGTCTATACATATAATCCCCTGTGACTAACACTGCCACTTTTCCCCCTATGCCTATTAATGCTGTCTATATCCCTCTGTGCCTCAAGTTCAATTCAAGTATGTTTGAGACAAAAAATACATCTCGAAGGGAGTGAGTAGCTTAGGCTATTTCTGCCCTCTCCCCCTCGCTGGGCCTCGTTCCTTGCAAGTCTGTGTTCAGTCCCCAAAGGGTGAAATAGGCGGTCACTTCCTTCCCTCGTCCGTACCACCATACAGCACTTGGCAGGAATATTGGGACCAAAGGGTCCGTCTCACACCCTTTGTTCCAGTACACCTTTCTAGTGCTGTATGGTGGTACTGGTTGGGCAGTTATGGGGAGAAACTACTCTTGTCATGTGGTCTCCATGTGGTCTCCATGTGGTCTCCATGTGGTCTCTTAACTCGCAAGTCTGGAGACAAAATGTTTCTCTCCTTCCCCTATCCTTATGTATGCTGTTGTTCTTATCGCTGCCCCTATCCCAAGGAGGAGTGACGATAGGGGGGAGGGGGGAATTAAGGGGAACCCGGATATCGGTGGGAAGAAGCCTTCCACGGCCAAGTTTTTGTGGTGAGGGGCTGGCCGAGAGGGCAGTGACCTGGGCAGTGCCACGACCACCACCTCCCCCTTCACCTCCCCCCACCTCGCCCCACCTTACCCCTTCCCCTCGCCTCCTAACCCCTCCCCTAACTCTACCCAACCTCTGCCACTTCCCACTCTTTGGTAAAACTCTCTAAACCGAAATTTGAGTCTGAAAATTGCTGATGTCTGATCTATTGAGTTCTTTATCGAGAGTTGATGACCTCGACGTCTAAAACGACGTCTGAACGACGCACACACCAGCCCCAACCCAGTGGGCACAGTGCTCTATAGTGTGATGTCGGTTCAGTGATGAATCAAAGTTGATTCGACGTTGAATTTTGGCGTTGAACTTGGATATTGTGCTCACTGGGTGGGGGGGGTGGGGAGCGTTGGTCACTGCCTACAGCCTCCCTCCCCCCTCTCTCTCCCCCTCTCTCTCCCCCCTCTCTATCTATCTCTCTATCTATCTCTCTATCTATCTCTCTATCTATCTCTATCTATCTATCTATCTCTCTATCTATCTCTCTATCTATCTCTCTATATCTATCTATCTCTATCTATCTCTATCTATCTCTATCTATCTATCTCTATCTATCTCTATCTTCTACTATCTCTATCTATCTCTATCTATCTCTATCTATCTCTATCTATCTCTATCTACTCTATCTATCTCTATCTATCTATCTATCTCTCTCTATCTCTATCTATCTCTATCTATCTCTCTCTATCTCTCTCTATCTCTCTCTACTCTCTCTATCTCTCTCTATCTCTCTCTATCTCTCTCTATCTCTCTCTCTCTCTCTCTCTCTCTCTCTCTCTCTCTCTCTCTCTCTCTCTTATCCTGACTTTGTCCACAGCGTTCTTACGTTATCACTGAGTCAGTAACTTTCATTTGCATTTTGCCTCGAATAACGAGTTTACTGGGCAGCGTTACTCCTCCTGTGAGTGAACATGGCGTCTTAAGGACAGTACTGGGCAGTGTCACCTATCCTGTGAGTGAACATACCGCCAAAGCAGCATGTTCAACATTCCACAATAGGAGCAACACTCGCTGGATTGTTCAGTCACCTGCACCCAGACACACCTGAGGACTGACTTGTGAAGACAACGGATCGTCAGATTAAGAACATGACATTTGCCAACCCTAAAACTTGAATTATCTTGCGGAAGCAAAGTTGGGGAGGGGGGGGGGAGATAGGTCGTTTGTAAGAATATTATACATAGGGCACCAGTGTGTTATCCCAGGTCTGCAATGTATGCAAGATCAACGATGATGCCTCGCAAGGTAGGGGGAAGACAGACAAACAGACAGTCTCTCAGGAGTGTAGTCCAAAGACTTAGTGTCTGTGATGGTCTTGGTGGTGTCGAGGCCTCCTCTTGGTCCTCATCTTCTAGGCAAAGTTTTCTTTTGTTTTTCAATGGTTCTAATTCTTTTTTTCCTAGTTTTCCTTCATTTTCAACATTCCCCGCTCCTAATTCTGCGTCTCTCAGCCCCCCCCTTTCCCCCTTTTTTTCCATTCTCGTGCCTCTACACCTCTGTATACCGACTTCTCAATACTATCTCTCTTCTCTCTCTCTCTCTCTCTCTCTCATCTCTCTCTCTCTCTCCTCTCTCTCTCTCTCTCTCTCTCTCTCCCCCTCCCTCCCTCCCCCGCACCTCTACTCTGACCCCCCCCCTCCTCAACACCTCTACACCCCCCTCTTGACCATAAACCAGTTCGGCCTCTTCTTGGCCGCTTTCGCTTGGAGAAAGTGGATGGCCATTCCTCGGTGCTTCGTAATTTCAAGATGGAAGTGAAAGCTTTCTCGGACGACTCGTCTAGACGCTGAAAAAATATACACAAAAGTCTTTTGTAACAGCCTAAAGGCAATTGGAACATCAGTTTTTAGCAACGGCTTTTTTGTATCATTAAAGCTATTTTTGTCTTTGGCAAATGATAGAATTTTTACCATAATAAATAGTAAGGGTCCCAACTTCGGTTTAATATTATATTATTGTATTTTATTTTTAAAGCCCATATTTAATTTTTAGTCTTTAAAACTTGCTAATTATTTTTTTTTTATATTTGCTGTAGTTTGGGAAAGTTATTAATTGCAGATTTTTTTGTCATATTTTAAGTGTGTATAATAATTTAGGCTCCCGAGTTTCGTATTGAATGTATGAACGAGGAAGAGAAACTATTGGTGTGTGTGTAGGGGGGTTGAGGATGGGTATACTTGGTGGGGGAGATGGGCACGTGTGTGTGTGTGTGTGTGTGTGTGTGTGTGTGTACTCACCTATTGGGTCTTGGGGAGGCCACCTTGCAAGGGAGTCTTGGCCCTCCCTTGCAAGGTGTATGTGTGTGTGTACTTACCTAATTGTGCTTGCGGGGTTGAGCTTTTGGCTCTTTGGTCAAAGCTCAAATGGACCTCAAAGCTCTTTGGTCTGGCCCCAGGTCTGGCTCTGGTGTGTGTGTGTGTGTGTGTGTGGGTGCCTGAGATGAATTTAGAGTGCTTCCCCAGAGTCCATCACCAGAGCATCTCATGTCTATCAACCTCATGTCTGCTGGGCACAGGCAGCGTTGACCACAGATGTGTCTGGGCTCTGCTGGGCTCTGCCGGGCTCTGCCGGCTCTGCCGGGCTGGACTACGTTGGAAGGAACACCCTCTGGAGAACTATCTTAAAGAAAGTGGTCTGCTGTTCCCGCCACAAAGCTATGGCTCCTTGTCGAGGTAGGGGGTAGGGTCTTAGCCCCCCCTGCAAGGTGGTGGTGGGGGGGGTCTTTGCCCCCCTGCAAGGTGGTGGTAGAGGGTGGGGTCTTTGCCCCCTGCAAGATGGTGGTGGGTCTTTGCCCTATCCTGCAAGGTGGTGGATGGTGTTAGCCCCCCTTGCAAGGTGGTGGTGGGGGGGTCTTTGCCCCCTGCAAGATGGTGTGAGGGGTGGGTCTTAGCCCTCCCCTGCAAGGTGATGGGTGGTGGTGGGTCTTGGCCCCCCCCCCTGCAAGGTGGGGCGGCGGAAATTGTTCCCCGGGAGCTGATGGGGTTGGAGTGGAGGAGATAACAGTGTGTGGAGATGGGTTGAAGGGTTTTTGAAACTGAAATAAGTTTGAACTCAAACTCCCCGGATGGGAATGAGGCAGCTCAAGCAATCGCCATTACTAAACAATCAGCTTGGGAAGGGGATAGCTCCTAGGGGGAGGGGGGGGAGAGTGGTGCGGGGACTGGCGGGCAGGTAGGGGGGGGGGTTAGCAAGGGTGGGGGAATGGGGGGGCTTGGCTCTCGTGGTGGGGGTGATGGGGAGGGGGGAGAAGGCTTGGGAGGGGCCGGAGCTAAGCTATATATATAAGAGCCGCAGCGGCTGGGAGCGTTTCTTTCCCCAACTGAAGCAAGGCTCCACGTTAGATACTATCCGGCACGTGCGGCCCTACCTCGCTCATCCTGGGATACTTACAGTGCGGTAGATAGCGGGGTGAGTGACTCCCGTGTTCCTAAGTGCTCTGTGCTCTCTAGGCCGCGTTCCCTGCCTCCTGAGGCGGTGTTCCCTGCACGGTGTGGTGTTCTGCGCTCCGCCGAGCGACGTTCCGTTCAGATTGCTGGAATTTTTGTGATTTTGCGATGGTGTTTTTTTTTTTAATGGAATGCTGTTATTTTTAAAATGTTGCTTGTACTGAAAGGGTCGTTAGTGCTCTTTTTTGTATTTTGTGCTCAGAAATGGTGTTGTGTGTTATAACTGTGGGCTTTGTATTGATTATGGTGCTCTGATTAAATTGTGCTCTGCTCTCCTCGAGTCTTCTTGCTGTCCATAATGGTATTTGTCTCTGTATTCTGTAATCCTCTGTACTCATCTGACGAGGCGCCTCGCCGCCCTCCTTACTCAATAGGATAAATGCCAGTTGGTATGGCGGACTGTGTTCTGAGTTGCTGTTCCGGTTGCCGACGACGCTTGCTGTGACTTGCTGCGTCCTGCTGTGTGTTGCTGTGTCTGCTGTTTGTTGCTGTGTCCTGCTGTGTGTTGCTGTGTCCTGCTGTGTGTTGCTGTGTCCTGCTGTGTGTTGCTGTGTCCTAAACTAGCCGCCTTCGGCGGCAACAATCAATCAAAAATCAATACCAGAGAGTGAGAAAAGACAGTTGAAGGTTTAACAGAGCACCTCATTGTTCACCAGAATGTCAAATAAGAACACCATATTGTACACGGGTAGAATGCTTAGAGCACAACCCCCAATAATACGACACACAGCAAGACACAGCAGGACATAGCACGACACAGCAGAACACAGCAGGACACAGCAGGACACAGCAGGACACAGCACACAGCAGGACACAGCAAGATACAGCAAGACACAGCAAGATACAGCAAGACACAGCAAGATACAGCAAGACACAGCACAGTACAGCCAGCAGGAACACACAGCAGACAGCAACACAGCAGGACACAGCGGACACAGCAGGACACAGCAACACACAGCAGGACCCAGCAGCACACAGCAGGACACAGCAACACACAGCAGGACACAGCAACACACAGCAGGACACAGCAACACACAGCAGGACACAGCAAGCACACAGCAGGACACAGCAACACACAGCA
>WNGS01156367.1:0-16741 GCA_020271785.1 Procambarus virginalis
TGTGAAATAGTTTAAATCCATTTTGATATTCGGCTAATAGTTCTCTATTATCAACATTCATCCACGTTTCGGTAAGTGCAATAATATCTATTTTTTTCTGTGCAGACAAGAGCATTTAATTCGTTAATTTTATTCTTAGACTTCTACTGTTTGTGTAATATACCCTAAGTGAATTGTTATTTTGAGGCCCTTCTCTTTCCCTGATCATTTTGCCAATTCCTTTCTCCCGCAAACACATACTTTTATTACATCCTTCCTCCAAATCAATTCCCATACCTCTATCTACTAACAGTTTAAACCCAAACAAACACCTCTAACCACTTCTTCCAACGAATTTGCAACAGCAACAACCCCAGCTCTCGATAGATGCACCCCATCCCGAGCATACATTTCATTTCTTCCATAGAAGTGTTCCCAGTTGTCTATATAAGATATTGCATTAGATTTGCAGTATCTTTCCAGCCTGCAATTGACACCAAGTGCCCTCGACATTCATTCATTTCCCACTCCCTTTCTTGGAAGAATGCCACATATGATCGGGATTCCTCCCTTGCTCCTAACTAATTCTATTGCTGTCTTGTATTTCAGTATTAGTTCCTCACTTCTAACTCTCCCAACATCATTACCTAATTACCTACACTAATACAAATAATGGGTTTGCTCCCATTTCCCGTCATAATATCTTTCATGTTTCCAACAATATCACCAATTCCAGCTCCCGGATAGCAAACTCTTAATCTGTTTCCCCTATCTCTGGCACAAAACGTTCTGTCTAAATACCTCACCTGGGAATCTCCCACAACCAAAACTCGCCTCGGTACCTCCTTAACTTTCTGAGCGCCCTGAGGGGCCCGCGCTTCGCCGCTCCTTGCTGATTTCTTTTCGGAGTGAACCGCTGGCTCACCACAGCACTCGTCCTCCAACGCGGCAAATGAATTTGCCGTCTTTAGGGCGTCTGTAGGCGGCCTTGTCAAAGTCTTCTTAAGACCCCTGTCCCCAACGACTCTCCACGACGAGGTCTTGTTTATCTTGGTCTTCTCCGCCTCCCCCCGACGCTTCAGCTGTCGCACCTCCTCTCGTAAGGAATCCACCTCTGCTCTCAGAGCCCCAACCAAGTTCACCAATTCCTCCAGTAATCCCTCCATCACTGCTACAATAACGCCGCTACAATCGGAGCTCCAGCCAACACAACCTCTCACTGTGAAGTTACCTTTGTTCTTATGTTCTTATGTTAGACTGGTCAACCTGTCCTCGTCCCCACCCACATAGACTTGTTCGGCTGAAGGTATAGAGTTAGGTTCTTCTTTAGTCAATGCAGAGATAAAAGATTTATTAAAAATACTACTCATCTCTTCCTCATTATCCGTTATATGACCTGTCTCGGTCTTTAATGGACCTATCCTTTCCCTAACCTTTGTTTGATATAACTGAAAAAAAACTTTAGGATTTACCTTTGCTTAACCTGCTATACGAACTTCATAGTATCTTTTTTTCAACTTCATAGTGGTGGAAGAACTATTTTTCTAATTTCATAGTGGTGGAGGTGGGCTCCCTCGATTGTTTCAAGCGCGGGTTAGACATGTATATGAGTGGGATTGGGTGGTTATATATAGGAGCTGCCTCGTATGAGCCAATAGGCCTTCTGCAGTTACCTTTGTTCTTATGTTCTTATGTTTTTGCCCTCCTTTTTGCACCTCCATACCCATCTTGTGGGTGTTAGTGGAAATGGTTACAGCAGCACATATATGGGCTCAGGGACTGAACGCCACAATACATTTAGCTAAGCAAGTTACGATCTTAATGAAATAGTTACAAAATTCAGTATAAGTCGTCACATTATCAATGGGTTCGAGATCAACCACAATTACAGTTTCTGTGCAGGCGATGAGTCACAATAACGTGGCTAAAGTATGTTGACCAGACCAAACACTAGAAGGTGAAGGGACGACGACGTTTCGGTCCGTTCTGGACCATTCTCAAGTCAAATTGTCTACTTGAGAATGGTCCAGTGTGGAGAATGGTCCATATGTGGAGAACTAGTGTCACAATTTATATGTTTGTTCTGCACACCGCCCCCCATCCAGTGGGAAGCGGTGGATAGGTTACCATGACTTAATTACTACCTACAGTTTGCAAACTGGGGATATTTGGCTAAAATTTCTGGTAGCAGATCATTTTGAATGAAATATTTACACATCGCTGGAACATTGGTTATAGAATTGTCTCTAAATTCACGTATCTTTTCGCACTCCATCACATAGTGACGGAGGGTGTGCGAATAATTTTGTTGACACAGTTTACATTTGGTCAGGTCTACATCGGCAGATAATGAGAATTCCCAGAGATACTTGTAACCGAGTCTAAGCCGAGCAGTAGTAACATATAGAAGTCTGCTGATTTTATTGGATGATCCATAGATGTGTGCTCCTCTTGTATGATAGTATGATGATTGATGGAATTACTGGTGTCAGTTTCACTTTGCCTCAGATCTACAAGATCTTGTTGAAGTTCTCGGTGTACTGCTGCTCTCAGATTGCTCATTGATAATCCAAGGTTACACTAAACGTCTCCTTTAAAGGCAGATTCTTTGGCTAACTTAGCTCTATCATGCATTCGGAGGCCAACATGAGATGGAGACCACATGAAATGGACTGTGTTACCGTACCCTTAATTTAATTTAAAATTATTAAGTTACCCTTAATAATTTTGTTGTATTTGTGTCTAGCTTCGGACACGAGCATGTTACAGTTATGTCTTAAAGAGTTGAAAGCATTTAAGGATGATAAGGAGTCACTTACAATTAATGTATCAAGTTTGGAGACTTGTACACATTTCAGTGCAAGGAGCAAGGCAAATAGTTCGGTCTGAAGGGTAGAGGCCCAGTTGTTTATATGGACTCCCCACTCAAAGTACAAGCCATCTCCCATTGTCAGAACAACTGCACTTCCAGCTGCACCCGTGGTGCGGTGTAGGGAACCATCAGTGTATATGATTTTAGAGAGAGAATGCTCTGTCGACAGAGCATCAATATGGCTTAAGGCGTTGAGCTTTGCCTCAAGACGAAGCTTGGGCTGATCTCTAATTTGCTTCTTGGGTGGAAAGGAGGGATTAAACTTGAAAGGGTGTAACCTCCCACGGTGCAGGAAAGTGCCGTTGTTGTATCTCTTGGTACAAGTCATGAACCTGATACATTCTGAGTTGAGTTCCAGTTTTTGTTATCCATTTGGAACAATGCTGATCTTCAATAAAGAAATTCTGGAGGGCTTCTGTGCAAGGGTTAGGATGAGTTAGCCTAAGCATTTTTATACCAATTTGACAGTTAATTTCAGTAACACGATTAACAATGCTCAGAATATTAAGTTCCTTTTTCATATTAAGTATCTTTATGGTACGAGGGCACCCAAGGATTATCCTCAAGGCTTCGTTCTGCAATTTGTTTGTGAGAAAAAAATGACTAATACGTTCGGCAAATGACTTTGACTTCGACTATTAGTTCATGGCATCGTATTTTTTCATAATGTATAAGGGTATGACAATGCAATTATATTATTGTGTGCAAATAAGTTGGTAATTTCATGTAACCTAAAATTAATAAAATAAAGGGAAAGAATAACTGAATAATTGTTTTAGTAAATTGTCACATGTTCATCAAACCCGAACACCCAGTTTGGACCATCCCGCCATCTTGAAAGACGCTTTCAAACGTGAGTATATATTTTCTCGTGATAACACTGTGATAGTTCTTATAGATTAGTTCTTGGATTCACATATTTAGAGGTTACATCTGACAGAGTATGTTAGATGATGTAGTGCTGGTTGATGGTGGCGTATTGGTGAGATTGTTGGTGGTTTATGGTGACGGTTTGGTCAGGTCTCTTTGGTCCTGTGTATAGTACCAGGCGTCTTTATACAGTACCAGGCGTCTCTATACAGTAACAGGCGTCTCTATACAGTACCAGGCGTCTCTATACAGTACCAGGCGTCTCTATACAGTACCAGGCGTCTCTATACAGTACCAGGCGTCTCTATACAGTACCAGGCGTCTCTATACAGAACCAGGCGTCTCTATACAGTACCAGGCGTCTCTATACAGTACCAGGCGTCTCTATACAGTACCAGGCGTCTCTATACAGTACCAGGCATCTATGGTCTAAGGTAGGCAAGGCAGGTGAGGCAGGCACAATATGTGCTGTCTGTGAATTCCTCAACCTTTGCATCTGGCAGTTTATATATTAGAATAATAATTAGGTTTATTTTTCTTCCTTAATTCCAAGTACCTCTACCACCTCATTGAGTTTAGTAGCTCTGTGCATATCAGGTGCTCTTTAATGTACAGACTTACTCCTCTATTTGACCTACTTTCTCTATCACATCTATATAAATTGTAGTTGGGAATCCAGATTTTACTATCCATGTAATCTTTTTTTCTAACTTTTTATAACAGTTATTTCTATTTTAAAATTTGTTATTGATTTTTTTATATTTCTAATTTAATTTTTCTAACAGTTAAAAAAGAAATAGTTTAATGGTATATATTTATTACATTAGAAAGTTATAAAATCTAATGTTGAGATTGAAAGACATACATTATACTCCTTACAGTTTATAAATATTTTTAACAGGAACAAATGTGCAAACTGTAATGACACAGTGAGACGAATGATGAAGATAAGGCCCTTTGCTTTGTGGTGCAAGCCTTACCTCGTTGAGCGCAACAAGAAAAGTGTCTTCAAAACCTTGAATATTTCCAATGTAATATTAAGTAAGTAAATTTGATAATTTTTGTATTATATATGTATGTGTATATAAAGCACGGCAGTTGATGCGGGCACGGCAGTTGATGCGGGCACGGCAGTTGATGCGGGCACGGCAGTTGATGCGGGCACGGCAGTTGATGCAGGCACGGCATGTAAGGTAGGCACGGCAGTTGATGCCGGCACGGGGTGCAAATTGTAATGCAAATTGTACAAATTTTCAAAAAATACACGGGGTGCAAATTGTAATGACAGTGAGATGAATGATGAAGAAGATAGGGCCCTTTGCTTTGTGGTGCAAGCCTTACCTTGTTGAGCGCAAGAAGAAAACTGTCTTCAAAACCTTGAATATTTGCAATGTAATATTAAGTAAGTAAATTTGATAATTTTTGTATTATATATGTGAGTGTTGTCGGGGTTTCACGGTGTTCTCGTTAGTGAAGGGTTAAAGCAAAGTAGACTGGATCTCCTTTCCAGGTGGTTGCTCCAACAATAACCCTTACTCACCGTCGTTCGGCGGGTCTTCCCTCGATCCTCTAGGCTCCACTGCTGGCCTCGGAGAGTAACCCCAGTCGGTCTCACAACCGGCCTTTAAATTGTAAGATGAGTGGGGGCACAGATTGGTCCCTCAATCTGTGGCCCGCCCCGACACCGAACTCTTACACAGCCTTCAAGGTCGCCAACTGGTTTTCAGGTGTCCAGTAACACTGCAGTGGTCAGGTGTAATTGTGGCAAGAGCAAATTCCAGTAATACAGTATCAGGCAGGTCACTCTGCTTTACATCATTACACGGTCACAAGATAAATGGAGGGGATGATATCAAACACCAAAGAGTTTTGGTATTTTACTTAAAAGACAACGAGAAATATATATGCATCAATGTATCAGGATTAATATATGACAATTGCTCCATTCGTAGCATAATATTCTAGAGCGCACCGATATGGTAACATCGGCACGTGTCACCTGTCAGAATGTCAGTTGACTGGGACCCTCGCGATCGTGGGAACAGACTAGTACTTGTTTCTAATTCTGTCACGATCCCCGTTTATTTAACTTTTTCCAAAACACTATTCGACATTCACATGGCTTACTTATGATTTCACTGGCCTCATGATCAACATCTTATTCACAATACTCTCACAGTGGCTTTTCACCGTACCAAAAGATTACTCTATTCTTAATAATATTTACTGTGAATGCACTCACTTGATCACTGAACTTTTCTTTATATCTATACTTTCTCTCACAGAGATATCACTGGCAATCACTTCACGTATATGATATTATTCAGTACACAGTCATGTCATATATAAATCAGTAATCAAATTTCAGGCATATATATATATACATCATGAAGATCAATACACAGGCATTTATATCAATAGATTATAGAGATCAACACACAGGCATTTATATCGATAGATTATAGAGATCAAGACACGGGCATTTATATCAATAGATCATAGAGATCAACACACCAATATCTGGTTTGCTACCAATATATATAATAATAATAATACTCACAGGAAATTAATAATAATAGTCACAGTAAATTCTCTGATGAATCTTGGTGCTTGCACACACCCACACATAGATATATATGTAAACTGATACTGTGAGCGCTCTGGGCAGGCTCACCATATACTGTGCACTCTGTGACTTAGACTCGAGTGAGACTTGCTCACGACATATAAAATATCCTGACAAGAAAATATATAGCTAACTAAAGGGGAAATGGGAGGGTAACTGTAAACACCTACTTCACCTATCCTAGGATGACAGTTGGGTTGTAGCTCCTGGTCCAGGCTCTCGCCTCGTTCACCATCCAGAAACACAAGCCCCACGCCTTAGGATGTCGCGTCTCGCCGCTTCTGTACACTGCAGGTCCGTGCTCCTTCCTCTACAGTACGTCGCAGGGTTGAAGTCGGTCTCCTGGCCGTCAACTTTCCTCCCAACTACGGCAGCCAGCCTACGTCTCGGCGGTCGTCGTACGTTTCCCAATTAGTTCTTGTCACTGTACTCCCAGAGGAACTGCCTCTCACCACTACGAAGTCACGGTGAAGTTACCAGCCGTCCCAGACGAATGCTGCTTAAGCTCCACACGCACAGCACCCGACTTCAGAGCACTTGAAGCTCACTTCACTGTCAATTCCCTCGTCGTCTAGATATATCGCTAGGTATTTGGGAAGACTTCTCGACGTGCCTGCATTCAACTGTTGACTCGTAGGGTTCCACGAAGGTGGGGTTACTGTCAAACTTGACAATATCGTCGATCACACGTTCAACCTGGTTGACAAGGCTGTCAACCCGGTTCACTCACGGTGGGTGGCCCGGCCACTAAGCTGTCTCTTATACTGGTGAACCGCCAATGACGACACACGTCGATGCCCGGCCCACTTCTTGCAACGCACCTGTCCCTGAGCACTTGTTGCTCAATATTCTGTCAATTCCTTATCTGAGCCACATCTGGGTTGCAGGAAGACCTCACAGAGTGCGTGCCAACAACTCGAGACGCTTACGTCCACCGGAGTTCGGTAAATCCGTCACTCTGACAGGACGACCGATCGCGCGTCCTACCTCTCGGACGTGTCGTGAAAGACTGATATCGCCTGGCGCCAACACGGCCGGACCCCCCATGCCTATGTGACGTCACTTTTCCCAAAGTTGGTTTTCATTGGCTCCCAGTGCCATGTCGCTGACGGTGACCAATCTGGCGCCACTGACGTCACACAGTTTTGGCGGGAGAACAGACTCGCCAGCACCATATTGGCTCCCTAAAGGGCCTATCCCACAGGCCAAAATGTTCTATTTTTGCAAATTTCTCGGCTCTTCGAGAATACTACTCTCTCCCACATATGTTCAATTGATGCCTGCAATGTAGAGAACGCTCGGGAATAGTGGACATGACTCTTACAGCAGGCGTGGGAGAATTAGAAGGGGGGGAACACCGTCACATACCCCTCCCCTTAAAATAAGAGTCATGTCTGGTTAGTGCATGCGGGACAACGCATCTGCGACTACGCTGTCCTTCCTTCCACTGAAAATCTTGCTTCCAGCCAGTATTGCAGCCGCCAATGTGTGACACTCCTCATGTGTCTGCAGACCGTCTTCAAGGTCATCCTGGGCGTCCACTGCTTACCTATTGCGGATCGAGGGCTCCACACCTCACGTCCGTTCACCAGCTGGAACTGTGAGAAGATTAACGGTTCTGCCACTGCTTTGCAAATGGCCAACAAAACAGGGCCCGCTGTCTCTTCCCACTCGTCTTCCTGCTCTACGCAGAACATTCTCAGAGCTGTCTCTGAGGTGGAGTGGAATCTTCCGATCGCCCCTTCGACTGCGATCGGTAGGGCGACGACCGAATTGCATCACTCCCCATTCGTCATTGTTCGTCTGACACACTCAGACCGGAATATATTTCCACTGTCAGCCTGATTTTCCCTGGGCCTCCTCACCCAAGAGAAAAGATGTTGTAGTTGCCCAGCCACTTCTCTCGACGTTGAACGTCGCATCGTGGTCATCCCTAGGTGACCCGCAGAGTCAACAGCGTGCAACGGACTCAACACTGCCGCTCTGCACTTGGCTGGCAACGCTACTTGATCTCTCGTACCTGGAGAGGCTTTCCGACCTCCATCCTTACAGGTTTACACTGTCTTATTAATATGCCTTTATGCCTGTAAAGTGAGTAGCTTCTCGGGACCATCNGTGTTCAAGCCTGAAATTAGTGTCAGCATTTGTTGTGAATCTCTAATTGTTCCTTCTTTGTTGCTTCTAGTTGCAACTCAATTAAAACTCTTGGTTTGTGCCGCAAGTTCTAAACGCCTAGTCTCAAGCTCCCTCTGCTGAGCTTCAGCCTCTAGTAAATTTCTGTTGCTTTTGAGCCTCAATCTCTAATATTTCTGTTCTTTTGAGCTTCAAGCTCTAATTGACGAGCTTCTAACTCAAGACGCTTTAACGTCATCTGATCACTCGACTCTTCTCGTAACACTTCCAGATTTCTTCCTCTAAATCTCCGTTTTCAACAAAATGCGTCACAATGACTTTCAGATTTGTGCTTTAACCATTCTGTTGTTGGCGGTCAAATCCAATCGATTTGCCATGTCTACTAACTCAGACTTTTTTAGGTTTTTAAGTCCCTCAAAGTTTGGTTGAGCCAACAACAACAACACTTGATTCTCCATCGTGATTAACACTTGGCACTTGATTCACAAAAATAATAATAAAAACACACTGGCACTGCACTTCACTTCACTGTAAAATTTCACCACACTGAAAATTCGCTTGGCCTCACTGCACAAACAAAAGTTATAGGATGACTTACCTCAAAATCGTGAAACGTTGTTACTTGACACACAGGAAGGCTTGCATGGCACATGGAATAGTTAATAGTAGAAAACACACAGACACTGGTACCTAGGAAGGCAAGGTTAGATTAGCACAGTTAAGTTTAAGTGGGAACAATATTTCCGGCACAGGCCCCCATAACTATGTTACCAGATCGTTCGTCACGGTTCGTAATCCTGTACAGCAGCAAAACCTTTCAGTCTAGGGACATGACCAAATTGCTGTAATATAGAGCGGGTCACCAGTGTAACCACAGGATTGGCACAAGCAAGAATAAAGTATTTCCCCCTTAGGACTGAAGAAATATACATATACATTATATTACATATATTAACAATAATATAAATACACTATTATATATATAGCACAGACGGACAAGATCACTTATAAAAGCAAATTAAAGTCTTGTCTCTCCTATAATATAAAGGTATATGTATGGCAAAACAAATATTAACAGACTTATCTCCAAAGATGTTATCTCTCCTGTCCCGTGCGAGTCACTGATTACTTAAACTGCGGGAGTCAAAAACATTGCTTCTGCCCCGCGGAAAATTGCCAAACTAACATTATTTAGTTAAACTTACATGGAGCAAAATAATGTGACAAGAGTAATCTTAAAGTAACTTAGTAAATGGTCAGAATAACATGCATAACAAAAATAATCTAAATATTAATACATGCAGTAATTAAAATAAAATAACAAAGGGAAATATTGGCAACACTCCCCGCCACCAGGAACTAGAAGTCTCTCACGGAATGTTGCCCCCCAATGTTCAAACAATTACAGAATTCCCATCAGTGTTTCCTACTGATGGTCATACATAAAACCACTTTCCCACGAAATCAGCCGTGAACAAACAAAGAGAATATAATCGTTCCCACGGGTGGAAAAGTTAGGCTTAATTCAACATATAAATCAGGCAACACATATCTTACATACAAGTAAAGAATAATTAGATTTACATATAATCAAATAAAACAAGGCATATATAGAAGTACAAATTAATGTAGAAGTACAAATTAATGTATTTAATTACGTAGCTTATAGAGGTACGTAACAGCTCGCAACTGCCAAAGATCCAGGAGTGACTGGGATGAAGGCTTTAAACAGGGGGAGCATACCGACGATAAGCTTCATGTTCCATTTAATGAGGAGAATCAGTCTTTAAACATGGAAGGGTCGGCTCAACAGGCCTAAATCCGACCCAGCCACCACCAGGCCCACAAAGTCTACCTGGAGTACGGCCTCGGAACGTTGTAAGTAATCTAATGTTAAAAGTCAATGAGATTCACTCTTCATCATTGATTAACCCTGCAGAGGGTCAGCAGATTTCATCTATGCAGCTTGAAAGCTCGCCCCGTGACGTTCCCTCAATGCTAAAGTGCAGGACAAGGGAAGTGAGCATACCTCAGGACCATACGCTAGAACAACCTGATCAAGGGCAGAAGACTGCCCAGACAAATATCCAATCTTCAGGGGAGGGATTAGAGGAAATGGTTCATTCATACATCAATATTATATTGGATTCAGGGGCAGAAGCAACAGATACAGACAAGGATGATCAGCAGAGTTTGGCTACACTAAGTGGGAACACATCGGGTGAAGTTCCTTCAGTGCCCCAATGCGGGACAGAAGTGGCACTTCAGAACCTTCCCCTTACTGCACAAACAAGTCAGGATCAAAAAGTGACTCAGTTGAACATCCAACCTTCAGAAAGATCAATTAAGAATCTAGAACAAAGACATGAAGACATTTCCTTGTCTCATTTCAAGGGAGGAGTTAGGTTACAGGAGCTGCTCAATGGTAAATGTAATTATAGCAGGAGGAACCACAGGAAGGAGCTAATTCCTTACAGGAAACAGGGCCCTTGAAAAAACAATTTGGAAATGCGTGTTCAGAAGAAAGTAAAAGAAAAACTAGCAGTAGGTCAGTTCCTGAAAGGCATAGATCCAATTGCTTTCCCTTGGGATCTAGGGGGTGAGCTGTGTGGAAAGTGTTGCTCTGTCAAGGAGGGAACAATAACCAAGGAGCAGTGCTTAGGTGTGAGGACTATTACTAGGGTGAATCCCTAGAAGTGAAAGAAAGAAAGTAAAAAATAAAAAAGCTGCAGTGTGGTGTGTAGTGTAAACAAATCACGATCAGTTCAGTGCACAAAAATAGTACTACCTCGTTCAGTCACAAGAATTCGATCAACCAATACTATGTCAGTACAATACTCATGAACAATTTCACAAAGAAGCACATACTGTATTCCCAGCACACACAAAACGTGTTGAAAACTTTCATCTACATATCCCATAGGTGTACGAATAACTTGCATTGAGAATGATGCAGGAAAGCATTTGAGAAACTTTTAATCCAAAAATCCAAACACATAGGTTTAAACTATACAGTTTTTCAAAATCTATTTTGTTCTAATGTATTGCAAATAGTTTTTACATGTTTAAATATTAAATTTATGGTGTTTTTTGTCAAATTCATTAATAAATTGTGAATGATATTTAATGGCTGCCAAAGCAAACACAAATCGTATAGAAAACGTTCATCTATCTCTTCCCATAGGTGTAGGAATGACTTGCATTGAGAATGGTGCAGGAGAGCCTTTGAGAAATGTTTAATCCAAAAATCCAAACACATAGGTTTTATAATAAATTGTTTTTCTGCAACTATTTTCTTCCTAATGAATTACAAATAGTTTTTACATGTTTAAATATAATGTTTATGGTGTTTTTTGTAAAATTCATTAATAAATTGTGAATTATATTTAATGGCTGAATGAAACCTTCAAAATGCATTTAGTTATTCTACGATCAGAAAAAAGTAGTTTTCTAAATTTTCTAAAAATCGCTCTTTTTAACACAATTTGACTCCTTATGCATTCCACTAAACACTAATATCATGTTTAAATATAAAATTTATGTATTATTCCCTAAAATAATTTATATAAATTGTAAATGTTGCTCAATAGCGGTGTGAAAGATTCTGAAGACTTTTTGTTGTCCTACATTCTCAATGTTTACATGTTTACATTCTCTTAAGTATAGTTGTCAAGGCTGTGTCCATCTCTCTCACCACAGATTCTTACACTCCTCTGTATGTTCAACTATAATTGTTTCCATTCTGAATCTCCATGGACATTTGTATCCAAAATGAAACCAATGTGGTTTCCTTCAGCAGCCAGTACATTTGCTTATTCATTTCCACAGATTCCAACATGGTAGGGGATTCACAGAAATTTGGCTATTCATATTGTGGCTATTAAGAAAGCATTTCCATATTATAAAACAAATACATGAGTTTATGATAAATTCATTTTCTATGATATGACATTGGTATGCTGTTTTTTCTTTAAACCCTATACTGAACTAAATCACGAGAGTATTTATTGTTTATTAAGAAGCGCCACCACTGACCACCAATTAAGTGCTCACATCAGTTATAACTCTATAAGAAATAACACACAAGCCATGCCCAACTGTCAATCAACATTGACGCTGCGCACACACTCAGGCGCCTCGACTCAAAATTGCCACTCATCAGTCATATGGAGGATTAAACTTTGACAAACTTCACCTATCATATATAAGAAGCAGCAACATTGACTGCCAAGTGCTCATATCAAGTCTAACTCTAAGAAACAACACGAAATGGTTGTAAATAACCACTTCAACACGGACTCTGGACATGATACGTCTCCCAACATCACCACTCATGCTGTCATCAAGATGGAAATGTTAATTAGGACTTCTCCTTTTGCTTATATATACACAGCAATGTGCTGTTACCCTGCTGTTTCCCGGCCAACAGCCCCGCTTCTGTGCAAGGTAAGTCTGCTACGCGCTCACAGTAGCTACTTGAAACTTGTTTTTCCAAGTAGCTGAATTTTAAACAACAACAGCAGCTGCTACCCTAATTTATATGAAAGATTACACAGTGTAGATCAAAAGCTAGCTATAAGCTCATCTAATATTCCCATCTCACAGGATGGTTAGTCAAACATTGAATCAGGGTAGAAAACCCAAGGCTCAATACAAAAACAAATCAAGTTTGACTAAAAGCTGAACTTCCAGGGACACATTCTAAACATATCAAAAAAAGTTTCAAAAACTGTTGGCATTCTCTCTAAGATCAGATATTATGTACCCCGACCTGCCCTGGTGACTCTCTATTACTCCCTCATCTATCCATATCTCAACTATGGTATTTGTGCTTGGGGTTCTACTACCCAAAATCATTTACGTCCTCTAATCACTCAACACAAAGCTGCTATTAGGACAATATCCAACTCTGGCCCCAGACATCACTCGGTACCCCTACTCAAATCTCTGAATATGTTAGATATTAAGTCACTGCACATTCTCTCATGTGTATCATACATATATAAAACGCTGAACTGTAATGCCAATCCTGAACTCAAAAGCTTCATTGCTGGTTGAAGCAGAACCCATGAGCACCACACCAGAAATAAATACAGTTTTGATATTCCAAGAGTACGGCTTAATCAAACTAGAAATGCTCTACAAATCAAGGGACCCAGAATGTGGAATGACCTCCCCAACCATGTTAAAGACTGTACCTCTCTCAACCAGTTTAAGAATAAAACTAAACACTACCTAATAAATTCCCTGTAACCTACCTTACCCCTCTAGTTCAACCCATGTCTGTTATTTTTTTAATCAACACTGTTTGTCAACCTTTTGTATTTGTGCTGCTTTTTCAGTCATGTTCCCCCTTTTTTTTTATCTTTATTTGTATTTGTTCTCAACACATTTTATTCTTTATGCTCTATTAATATTAAGTTCTAGATATTAATGTTCTTCCTGCCCGAAACGCATTGCGTAATAGTGGCTTTAGGCATTGTATGTACTAGCTCTACCTATAATTCGATCCATTAATGTAACCTCACTTGTATGTATATACCTTACCTGAATAAACATATTTTTTATTATTTATTTATTTAAAAATCAGGAGAGAGCATTAAGTGCAAGGCTGATCTATTAGCCTCCACTAGCACACTCTGGTACAGCGCAAGAATATCTTCCAATTTTCCTGAGTGTATGAAGTGATTTCAGAGCTCAAAGCTACCTCATACCACTTGGTCTGAAGTCACTTATAACAGGGCAATTACAGATATAGTGTTGGAGAGTATGTCCCAGCTCTTGTTTACATAGTATATAATTGAAATGTTCACCATTGGGGATTCATTACCTACAACCACCTGACATATATATCGATATCCCAGTAACTAATTTCTAGTGCAGTGCATTCTAGTGCAACCCAATCCCTTAATATATGAACCTAAGCCATACAGTCTGTACCGTAGATTTATTAAGTTGGATTAGGGCATGGCTATACCAAAGGAAACAGAGAGTTAGTATAAATGGAGTCAAGTCAGAGTGGGAAAATGTTGTAAGTTTAGTGCCCCAAGGCTCTGTCCTGGGACCTCTGTTGTTTATAATATATATACATGATTTAGATTCAGGTTTGAGTAACATTTGCACATTTGCCGATGATACAAAAATCGGTAGGGAGAAGTACATAGAAGAAGACTCACTATCACTTCAAGTCGATCTAAATAGGGTTTGAAATGGTCAAAAGATTGGCAGATGAAGTTCAATGCTAATAAATGTAAAGTTTGAGGTTAGGAAATGATGATAGAGTTACAAGATACGAGCTAGATGGTGTTGAGATTACGAAATCAGATTGCGAAAGGGATCTCAGAGTTATGATTAGTAAGAATTTAAAACCAAAGGATCAATGCATGAATGTTCGTAATAAGGCAAATAGGACACTAGGATTTATTAATCGAAGTGTTAGTAACAAGACACCTGGTGTTGTTCTTCAGCTATTTCTTGCTCAGGTTAGACCCCATTTACATTATGCAGTTCAGTTTTGGTCGCCTTACTATAGAATGAATATAATTTATTTGAAAGTGTCCAACGTAGGATGTCAAAGTTAAATCCCCAAATTAGCAATCTTTCATATGAAGAAAGATTAACAAAGCTAAAATTGCATTCACTGGAAAGGCGAAGAGTTAGGGGTGACATGATGGAGGTTTATAAGTTAATGAATGAGACATAACAAAGGGGATATTATTAGGGGGTATTAAAAGTATCAACACAAGACAGAACACAAAATAATGGGTATAAATTAGATAAGTTTAGATTTAGGAAAGACTTGGGTAAATACTAGTTCGGTAACAGGGTTGTTGATTTAGGGCCCTGATTAGCAGGGCTGCAATTACCGCGTAACGTGTTGGAGGTGGGGACCCTCGATTGTTTCAAGCATTGGTTGGACATGTATATGAATGGGATTGGGTTGTTATAAATAGGAACTGCCTCGTATGTGCCAATAGGCCTTCTGTAGTTACCTTTGTTCTTATGTTAGACTGGTCACCTGTCCTCGTCCCCACCCACATGGACTTGTTCGGCTGAAGGCATAGAGTTAGGTTCTTCTTTAGTAATACAGAGATAAAAGATTTATTAAAAATACTACTCATCTCTTCCTCATTATCCGTTATATGACTTGTCTCGGTCTTTAATGGACCATCCTTTCCCTAACCTTTGTTCGATATAACTGAAAAAAAACTTTAGGATTTGCCTTTGCTTAACCTGCTATACGAACTTCATAGTTTCTTTTTTTCAACTTCATAGTGGCGGAGGAACTATTTTTCGAACTTCATAGTGGTGGGGTGGGCTCCCTCGATTGTTTCAAGCGCGGGTTAGACATGTATATGAGTGGGATTGGGTGGTTAGGTTATAGATAGGAGCTGCCTCGTATGGGCCAATAGGCCTTCTGCAGTTACCTTTGTTCTTATTTCTTATGTTTTTTGCCCTCCTTTTTGCACCCCCATACCTATCTTGTGGATGATAGTGGAAATGGTTACAGCGGCACATATATATGGCTCAGGGACTGAACCCCACAATACATTTAGCTAAGCAAGTTACAATGTTGATGAAATAGTTACAAAATTCGGTATAAGTCGTCACATTATCAATGGGTTTGAGATCAACCACAATTACAGTTTCTATGCAGGCGATGAGTCACAATAACGTGGCTAAAGTATGTTTGACCAGACCACACACTAGAAGGTGAAGGGACGACGACGTTTCGGTCCGTCCTGGACCATTCTCAAGTCGATTGTCGACTTGAGAATGGTTCCAGTGCAGAGAATGGTCCATATGTAGAGAATTAGTGTCACAATTTATATGTTTGTCCTGCACATGAACCGCCCCCCATCCAGTGGGCAGTGGCGGATAGGTTACAATCACTTAATTACTACATACAGTTTGCAAACTGCGGATATTTGGCAAAAATTTCTGGGTAGCAGATCATTTTGAATGAAATATTTACACATCGCTGGAACATTGGTTATAGAATTGTCTCTAATTCACGTATCTTTTCGCCATCCAAATCATAGTGACGGAGGGTGTGCGAATAATTTTGTTGACACAGTTTACATTTGGTCAGGTCTACATCGGCAGATAATGAGAATTCCCAGAGATACTTGTAACCGAGTGAGTCTAAGCCGAGCAGTAGTAAACATCTAGAAGTCTGCTGATTTTTGGATGATCCATAGATGTGTGGCTCCTCTTGCATGATAGTATGATGATAGATGGAATTACTGGTGATAATTTCA
>WNGS01156369.1:0-10561 GCA_020271785.1 Procambarus virginalis
ACATGTTAGGGGGACCCAAATGAGCCACAGAGAACTTTTAGAAAGAACTTTTTTAGTGTCAGAGTGGTTGACAAATGGAATGCATTAGGAAGCGATGTGGTGGAGGCTGACTCCATACACAGTTTCAAGTGTAGATATGATAGAGCCCAATAGGCTCAGGAACCTGTACACCTGATGATTGACGGTTGAGAGGCGGGACCAAAGAGCCAGAGCTCAACCCCCACAAACATAACTAGGTGAGTACAACTAGGTGAGTACACACACAAATCGCTAACAGGGTTCAGGGAGGGTAAATCTTGCCTTACAGGCTTCATAGAATTCTATGATCAGGTGAAAAAGATTAAGCAAGAAAGAGAGGGCTGGGCGGACTGCATTTTCTTGGATTGTCAGAAAGCCTTTGACGCAGTGCTGCATAAGAGGCTGGTACATAACCTGGAGAGACAGGCAGGTGTAGCTGGTAAGGTGCTCCAGTGGATAAGGGAATACCTAAGCAATAGGAAGCAGAGAGTTACGGTGAGGGTGAGACCTCCGATTGGCGTGAAGTCACCAGTGGAGTCCCACAGGGCTCTGTACTCGGTCCTATCTTGTTTCAGATATATGTAAATGATCTCCCGGAAGGTATCGATTCATTTCTCTCAACGTTTGCGGATGATGCCAAAATTATGAGAAGGATTAAAACAGAAGAAGACTGTTTGAGGCTTCAAGAAGACCTAGACAAGCTGAAGGAATGGACGAACAAATGGTTGTTAGAGTTTAACCTACCAAATGTAATGTAATGAAGATAGGTGTAGGAGCAGGAGGCCAGATACAAGGTACCATCTGGGAGAGGAAATTCTTCAGGAGTCAGAGAAAGAAAAAGACTTGGAGGTTGATATCACGCCAGACCTGTCTCCTGTAGCACATATCAAGAAGATAACATCAGCGGCATATGCCAGGCTGGCCAACATACGAACGGCATTCAGAAACTTGTGTAAAGAATCATTCAGAACTTTGTATACCACATATGTCAGGCCAATCCTGGAGTATGCAGCCCCAGCATGGAGTCCATATCTAGTCAAGGATAAGACTAAACTGGAAAAGGTTCAAAGGTTTGCCACCAGACTAGTACCCGAGCTGAGAGGTATGAGCTACGAGGAGACACTACAGGAATTAAACCTCACTTCGCTGGAAGACAGAAGAGTTAGGCGGGACATGATCACCACATTCAAGATTCTGAAGGGAATTGATAGGGTAGATAAAGACAGGCTGTTTAACACAAGGGGCACACCACAAGGGGGACACAGGTGGAAACTGAGTGCCCAAATGAGCCACAGAGATATTAGAAAGAACTTTTTTAGTGTCAGAGTGGTTGACAAATGCAATGCATTAGGAAGTGATGTGGTGGAGGCTGACTCCATACACAGTTTCAAGTGTAGATATAATAGAGCCCAATAGGCTCAGGAATCTGTACACCTGTTGATTGACGGTTGAGAGGCGGGACCAAAGAGCCAGAGCTCAACCCCCGCAAGCACAACTAGGTGAGTACACACACACACACACTACAGTGTGATGGACCTAGTGTGACGGTGTTCCCCCCCTTCTAATTCTCCCACGCCTGCTGTAAGAGTCATGTCCACTATTCCCGAGCGTTCTCTACATTGCAGGCATCAATTGAACATGTGTGGGGAGAGAGTATATTCTCGATGAGCCGAGAAATTCGTGAAAGAAGAATGTTTTGGCCTGTGGGATAGGCCCTTTAGGGAGCCAAAATGGCGCTGGCGAGTCTGTTCTCCCGCCAAAACTGTGTGACGTCAGTGTCGCCAGATTGGTCACCGTCAGCGACATGGCACTGGGAGCCAATGAAAACCGACTTTGGAAAATGTGACGTCACATAGGGTGGGGGAGTCCAGCCGTGGTGGCGCCTTCGCGCGAGCAGTCTTTCACGACACATCCGAGAGGCAGGACGTGCGATCGGTCATCCTGTCAGAGTGACGGATTTACCGAACTCAGGTGGATGTAAGCGTCTCCAGTTGTTAGCGCGCACTCTGTGAGGTCTTCCTGCAACCCAGATGTGGCTCAGATAAGGAATTGACAGAATATTGAGCAACAAGTGCTCCAGAACAGGTGCGTTGCAAGAAGTGGGCCAGGCATCGTCGTGTGTGACGTCCTTGGCAGTTCACCAGTATAAGAGACAGCTTAGTGGCCGGGCCAATCCACCGTGAGTGAATCAAGTTGACCACCTTGTCAACTTGGTTGAACGTGTGATCGACGATCCTGTCAAGTTTGACAGTAACCCCACCTTCGTGGAACCCTACGAGTCAACAGTTGGATGCAAGCACGTCGAGAAGTCTTCCCAAATACCTAGTAACATCTAGACGACGAGGGAATTGACAGTGTTGTGAGCTTCAAGTGCTCTGAAGTCGGGTGCTGTGCGTGTGGAGCTTAAGCAGTATCGTCTGGGACGGCTGATAACTTCACAGTGACTTCGTAGTGGTGAGAGGCAGTTCCTCTGGGAGTACAGTGACAAGGACTATTTGGGAAACGTGCGACGACCGCCGAGATGTAGGCTGGCTGCCGTAGTTGGGAGGAAAGTTGACGGCCATGAGACCGACTTCAGCCCTGCGACGTACTGTAGAGGAAGGAGCACGGACCTGCAGTGTACAGAAAACGGCGAGACGCGAAAATCCTAAGGCGTGGGCTTGTGTTTCTGGAGGGTGTATGAGGCGAGAGCCTGGACCAGGAGCTACAACCCAACTGTCATCCTAGGATAGGTGAAGTAGGTGTTTACAGTTACCCTCCCATTTCCCCTTTAGTTAGCTATATATATACTTGTCAGGATATTTTATATGTCGTGAGCAAGTCTCACCTGAGTCTAAGTCACAGAGAGCACAGTGTGTGGTGAGGCTACCCAGAGCGCTCACAGTATCAGTTTACATATATATCTATGTGTGGGTGTGTGCAAGCACCAGAAACCATCAAGGAATTTACTGTGACTATTATTAATTTCCTGTGATTATTATTATTATATATATTGGTAGTAAACCAGATATTGGTGTTAGGCTATGAGCCTAAACTTTATATAAATGCCTGTGTGTTGATCTCCATGATTTATTGATATACATGCCTGTGTGTTGATCTCCATGATTTATTGATATACATGCCTGTGTGTTGATCTCCATGATCTATTGATATAAATGCCTGTGTATTGATCTCCATGATTTATATATATATATGCCTGTAATTTGATTACTGATTTATCTATGTACATGCCTGTGTACTGAATAATATCATATACGTGAAGTGATTGCCAGTGATAAATCTTTAAGAGAAAGTATAGATTAAAGATAAGTTCAGTGATCAAGCGAGTGCATTCACAGTAAATATTATTAAGAATAGAGTAATCTTTTGGTACGGTGAAAAGTCACTGTGAGTGCAGTGTGAATAAGATATTGATCGTGAGGCCAGTGAAATCATAAGTATGCCATGTGAATGTTAAATACAGTGTTTTGCGAAAAGTTAAATAAACGGGGATCGTGATAGAATTAGAAAACAAGTACTAGTCTTTTCTCACGGTCGCGAGGGCCCCGGTCAGCTGATATCTGACAGGTGACGCAGGGGCTGCCGGATGTTGCCATATCGGTGCGCCCAGATTATTCTGCTGCGGATTGAGCAACTGCTATATTGTTCCTGATACATTGATGCATATATATTTATCGTTGTCTTTTAAGTAAAATACCAAAACTCTTTGGTGTTTGATATCATCCCCTCCATTGATCTTGTGACCGTGTAAGGAAGTAAAACAGAGTGACTTGCCTGAGACCACACTATTTGAAATTGCTCTTACCACAATTACCACAATTACACCTCACCACTGCAGTGTTACTGGACACCTAAAAACACCAGTTGGCGACCTTGAAGGCTGTGTGAGAGTTCTGTGTCGGGGCGGGCCACAGATTGAGGGAACGATCTGTGTCTCCACTCATCTTACAACTTAAGGCCGGTTGTGAGATCGACTGGGGTACTCTCCGGGGCGTGCAGTGGAGCCTAGAGGATCGAGGGAAGACCCGTAGAACGACGGTGAGTAAGGGTTATTGTCGGAGCAACCACCTGGAGAGGAGATCCAGTCTACCGTTGCTTTAACCCTTCACTAACAAGAACCGTGACACCCCGACATTGGCGACCTTGCCAGGATTACGAGCAAGATCAAGGTTGTAATTGTGGTATTAGATATCAGGCCTAAGTTTTCACTCATAGTCACAAGATGGAGGATGATAAAGTAGCCAGTTTTATCGACACGAGAGACGAGCAAGTACTGGAGGAGTGCACCAAGGCACAGCTGCAGACGATCGCCGACCACTTTGGGATCAAGTTGAGAGCTTCCAAAGTGGGAGAAAGAAGACTTGAGATCATGGCACAGCTCAAGGCACGTGATGAAGCCTTCGGAGAGGAACGGCCACAGACACCTGCCAGTGTGGGAGAGAACTTGAGTATCGGTGGCAGCAGCCGGGGATCCAGTGGCAGCAGGCGCAGTGTCAAGCTGGAAATAATGAAGATGCAGATAGAAGCACAGCTGCGCAGAGAAGAAAGAGAAGCACAGCTGAAGCGAGAAGCAGAGAGAAGCACAGCTGCGCAGAGAAGAGAAGAGAAGCACAGCTGCGCAGAGAAGAAAGAGAAGCACAGCTGCGCAGAGAAGAACGAGAGGCAGAAGCACAGCAGCGTAGAGAAGAACGAGAGGCACAGCTGAAGGAGCGCGAAATAGATGCTAGGACGAAGCTGCAGGAGGTTGAAGCGAACAAGGAGATTGAGCTGAAGCGAGCTGAGCTAGGACTAGTTCCAACTGCCCCACCACAACAGCAGGAAGACCGCCGAGTGAGAGAGAGGGATTTGCCCGTCTTCGTGCCTAATGAGGCTGAGGGCTTCTTCGAGCATTTCGAAAGGGTCGCTACGTTGAAGAAGTGGCCGAGGGCAGAGTGGGCGGAGCTAGTTCAGGGAAGGCTCACTGGTGAAGCTCGTGAAGCTTACAATATGCTCGACCTCCAGGAATGTACCAACTATGATGCAGTAAAACGGGCCGTGCTCCATTCGTTCAAGCTGACGCCGGAGTGCTATAGAAAGAGGTTCAGAGAATGTACCCGATCGCCAGGAAAATCGTATGCGGAGACGGCGAGGGACATGGAAAGGAAATTCTTGAAATGGCTGGAGTCAGAAGGAGCAAGATCGGCTGAAGACATCAAGGGGCTGATGGTCATGGAAAAGTTCATGTCCGTGCTCTCTCCCGAGATTAGGGTGAGAGTAAAGGAGGCGGACATCAAGGACCTGAGAGCCGCGGCCGATCGAGCAGACATGCTAGAAGAAGCGTTACGTCCACGTCGAGAGGGACAGCACCGACCGCCCGTATTCTCTAGCTATGGGAGAATAATAGAAGGTCGGACGGATGGAGGACAGGACCGAGTTCTCCCAAGTCCTACCCCTCGAATGGAGACAGCAGAGGACAGAAGAGTGCTGTGGAACCGCCGAAGAAGTCACCGAGGGAGAGCTCAAGAGATCTTGTTATCGTTACGGCCGGAGAAGCTGAGCATGAGTCTTTGGAAGGCGCAAGAGAAGTCCGCGGAAGAGAAGGATCCGCTGTTTCAACTGCGGGTTAATAGGACACATGGCGCGCGAATGCAGACGTCCTAAGCAGCGGGGTTACGTTGCTTTTGTACGGGTAGAGGACCAGTTAGCCGAAGGAGTGCGGGATGGACCCGTACTTAGGAAGAAGGAGGCTAACCCATTCGTGCGTGAGGGAACTGTAAGGGTGGGGGACGCAGACCCCATCCCGGTAATGATGCTGAGAGATACTGGGGCGGAATTTACCCTGGTGAGCAGAACCCTTTTCCCTGAGTGTCACGAGAATACCTGTGTAGGTGAGGCAAGTGTGACCACTGTGGGAGGCCCAGTGCAGATGCCCCTACACCGGGTAACCCTGAGTTCGGATTATGGATGCCAAACCCTAGTAGTGGGGGTCTGTGCGACGATGCCCACGAGGGAGGCACAGGTCATTTTGGGAAATGACGCATGTGGAGGACGTGTCCTACCGAACCTCGTGAAGGACGAGGAGTGCTTGGAGCACTTCGAGAAGAAAGGCGGAGTGTTCGACGCCTGCGGGGACGAGAAAGGAATCGCCATGGAGGCGTTCCCTGTCTGTGCTGTAATTCCGAGGCAGTGCGACGGACGAGGAGGGCGTGGATCTGATAAGGCCGACGAGGAGACGTCCGACGGCCTGGGAATTGATCACCTCGTCATGGAACCCGGAGAGCGAGTGGAGGGCGAAGGCAGCCCAGAAGGTGAGGTACAGGTGACCCTCACCGGTTCTCCTGGGGTGGACCGCACTCGTCTCGAGGAGGTGCAGCAGGCAGAATCCCCAAGTTGATTTGTAAGGTCAAAGGAGGACGTGTTGGTCCCGAGAAAGCTACTCACTTTAACAGGCAAGAAGGCATATTAGTAAGACAGTGTAAACCTGTAAGGATGGAGGTCGGAAAAGCCTCTCCAGGTACGAGAGACCAAGTAGCGTTGCCAGCCAAGTGCAGAGCGGCAGTGTTGAGTCCGTTGCACGCTGTTGACTCTGCGGGTCGCCTAGGGGTGACCACGATGCGACGTTCAACGTCGAGAGAAGTGGCTGGGCAACTACAACATCTTTTCTCTTGGGTGAGGAGGCCCAGGGAAAATCAGGCTGACAGTGGAAATATATTCCGGTCTGAATGTGTCAGACGAACAGTGACGAGTTGGGGAGTGATGCAGATTCGGTCGTCGCCCTACCGATCGCAGTCGAAGGGGGCGGTCGGAAGACTCCACTCCACCTCGGAGACAGCTCTGAGAATGTTCTGCGTAGAGCAGGAAGACGAGTGGGAAGAGACAGCGGACCCTGTTTTGTTGGCCATTCGCAAAGCAGTGGCAGAACCGTTAAACTTCTCACAGTTCCAGCTGGTGAACGGACGCGAGGTGTGGAGCCCTCGGTCCGTAATAGGTAAGCAGTGGACGCCAAGGATGACCTTGAAGACGGTCTGCAGACACATGAGGAGTGTCACACATTGGCGGCTGCAATACTGGCTGGAAGCCAAGATTTTCAGTGGAAAGGACAACGTAGTCGCAGATGCGTTGTCCCGCATGCACTAACCAGACATGACTCTTATTTTAAGGGGAGGGGTATGTGACGGTGTTCCCCCCCTTCTAATTCTCCCACGCCTGCTGTAAGAGTCATGTCCACTATTCCCGAGCGTTCTCTACATTGCAGGCATCAATTGAACATATGTGGGAGAGAGTAGTATTCTCGATGAGCCGAGAAATTCGTGAAAGAAGAACATTTTGGCCTGTGGGATAGGCCCTTTAGGGAGCCAAAATGGCGCTGGCGAGTCTGTTCTCCCGCCAAAACTGTGTGACGTCAGTGTCGCCAGATTGGTCACCGTCAGCGACGTGGCACTGGGAGCCAATGAAAACCGACTTTGGAAAATGTGACGTCACATAGGCAGGGGGAGTCCAGCCGTGGTGGCGCCTTAGCGCTATCAGTCTTTCACGACACGTCCGAGAGGCAGGACGTGCGATCGGTCATCCTGTCAGAGTGACGGATTTACCGAACTCCGGTGGATGTAAGCGTCTCCAGTTGTTAGCGCGCACTCTGTGAGGTCTTCCTGCAACCCAGATGTGGCTCAGATAAGGAATTGACAGAATATTGAGCAACAAGTGCTCCGGAACAGGTGCGTTGCAAGAAGTGGGCCAGGCATCGTCGTGTGTGACGTCCTTGGCAGTTCACCAGTATAAGAGACAGCTTAGTGGCCGGGCCAATCCACCGTGAGTGAATCGAGTTGACCACCTTGTCAACTTGGTTGAACGTGTGATCGACGATCCTGTCAAGTTTGACAGTAACCCCACCTTCGTGGAACCCTACGAGTCAACAGTTGGATGCAAGCACGTCGAGAAGTCTTCCCAAATACCTAGTGACATATCTAGACGACGAGGGAATTGACAGTGAAGTGAGCTTCAAGTGCTCTGAAGTCGGGTGCTGTGCGTGTGGAGCTTAAGCAGTATCGTCTGGGACGGCTGATAACTTCACAGTGACTTCGTAGTGGTGAGAGGCAGTTCCTCTGGGAGTACAGTGACAAGGACTAATTGGGAAACGTGCGACGACCGCCGAGACGTAGGCTGGCTGCCGTAGTTGGGAGGAAAGTTGACGGCCAGGAGACCGACTTCAACCCTGCGACGTACTGTAGGGGAAGGAGCACGGACCTGCAGTGTACAGAAAGCGGCGAGACGCGAAAATCCTAAGGCGTTGGCTTGTGTTTCTGGAGGGTGTACGAGGCGAGAGCCTGGACCAGGAGCTACAACCCAACTGTCATCCTAGGATAGGTGAAGTAGGTGTTTACAGTTACCCTCCCATTTCCCCTTTAGTTAGCTATATATATTCTTGTCAGGATATTTTATATGTCGTGAGCAAGTCTCACCTGAGTCTAAGTCACAGAGAGCACAGTGTGTGGTGAGGCTACCCAGAGCGCTCACAGTATCAGTTTACATATATATCTATGTGTGGGTGTGTGCAAGCACCAGGATTCATTAAGGAATTTACTGTGACTAATTCATTTCCTGTGATTATTATTATTATATATATTGGTAGTAAACCAGATATTGGTGTTAGGCTATGAGCCTAGAATTTATTGATATAAATGCCTGTGTATTGATCTCCATGATTTATTGATATAAATGCCTGTGTGTTGATCTCCATGATTTATTGATATAAATGCCTGTGTGTTGATCTCCATGATTTATTGATATAAATGCCTGTGTATTGATCTTCATGATTTATATATATATATATGCCTGTAATTTGATTACTGATTTATCTATGTACATGCCTGTGTACTGAATAATATCATATACGTGAAGTGATTGCCAGTGATAAATCTTTAAGAGAAAGTATAGATTTAAAGATAAGTTCAGTGATCAAGCGAGTGCATTCACAGTAAATATTATTAAGAATAGAGTAATCTTTTGGTACGGTGAAAAGTCACTGTGAGTGCAGTGTGAATAAGATATTGATCGTGAGGCCAGTGAAATCATAAGTATGCCATGTGAATGTTAAATACAGTGTTTTGCGAAAAGTTAAATAAACGGGGATCGTGATAGAATTAGAAAACAAGTACTAGTCTTTTCTCACGGTCGCGAGGGCCCCGGTCAGCTGATATCTGACAGGTGACGCGGGCGCTGCCGGTGTTGCCATATCGGTGCGCTCCAGATTATTCTGCTACGGATTGAGCAGTTGTCATACATTGTTCCTGATACATTGATGCATATATATTTCTCGTTGTCTTTTAAGTAAAATACCAAAACTCTTTGGTGTTTGATATCATCCCCTCCATTTATCTTGTGACCGTGTAAGGAAGTAAAACAGAGTGACTTGCCTGAGACCACACTATTTGAAATTGCTCTTACCACAATTACCACAATTACACCTCACCACTGCAGTGTTACTGGACACCTAAAAACACCAGTTGGCGACCTTGAAGGCTGTGTAAGAGTTCTGTGTCGGGGCGGGCCACAGATTGAGGGAACGATCTGTGCCTCCACTCATCTTGCAACTTAAGGCCGGTTGTGAGATCGACTGGGGTACTCTCCGGGGCGTGCAGTGGAGCCTAGAGGATCGAGGGAAGACCCGTAGAACGACGGTGAGTAAGGGTTATTGTCGGAGCAACCACCTGGAGAGGAGATCCAGTCTACCGTTGCTTTAACCCTTCACTAACAAGAACCGTGACACCCCGACAATATATATATATATATAATGCCAAGAGGCCGAAGAGATATTTATACCAACAGTAAGGGGAAAAAATAAGAGGGAATATAATAACCCATGGTTTAATAGACAGTGTCAGGAAGCAAAAATGGCCAGCAGGCGGGAGTGGAGGAAGTACAGAAGACAAAGGACAGAAGACAACAGGATCAGATGCAACAGAGCTAGGAACGATTACATTAACATTATACGAACATTGGAAAGGGACTATGAGAATGATATTGCAATCAAAGCGAAAAAACAACATAAGCTACTACACAGTCATATAAGAAGAACAATGTCGGTGAACGACCAAGTGACAAGACTAAGGAAGGCAGAGGGGGCATATACTGAAAGTGACAAGGAAATCTGTGAGGCACTGAATGCCAGTTTCCATGGAGTGTTCACTACCGAGCCTGAGCAGCTCCCATTGTTGGAAGGGGTTACCCTAGATGCAAGACTATAAGATATAGGAGTGACAGCAGAGGAGGTAATGAAACAGTTGACAACTCTAGAGCATCTAAAGCTGTTGGACCAGACAAAGTATCACCGTGGATACTAAAAGAAGCAGCGCAGACCCTCAGCGTGCCTCTGGCAATGATCTTTAATGAGTCACTAAGACGGGAGAATTGCCCAGTTGCTGGAATAAGGCAATGTCGTGCCGATCTTCAAGAAAGGCGATAGGGAGGAGGCGCTTAACTACAGACCTGTATCACTGACAAGCATCCCTGTAAATTACTGGAAAGAATAATTAGGCTACGACTGGTTGCACACCTGGAGAACATT
>WNGS01156393.1:0-13408 GCA_020271785.1 Procambarus virginalis
TATTTATTTAACTTAAGAGATATTATTTTTAAATTTGTCCACATTAACGGCTACATCTTGCTCCTTCTTCTGACACATAGATTTTTTAAGATTAATTAAATTTATGGAAACTATTATACATTTATTGGCTGGTGTGCAGGGGCTTCACACTCTCAGAACTAGCCATCACTTAACTATCAAACACGCATATATCTTCATTTTCACTTCAGTTATATTTATACAAAGGATTTTAAATGTAGCATATATTTTCACCTTTGTGATGACATAAATACTTTCGTTAATTACAATATCTAGATCAAACTAACATTGATTTTCAAAGGTTGTATATTTTCCATCAATGAGAGCATCAGCCAAGAAGCCTTCTTTAAAATATGAATATCTTTCCTCACCCAAATAATCTAATCTCTGAATAAACGCAAAAAACGACTTGATTGTAACCTATCCACCGTGGCCGGGGCATGGGGGGAGAGGGGTTATGTGTAGGATAAACATATCAATTGTGACACTATAGCCCTCACATATATGTCAGTTGCTTAAATTATAAACTGTACTTGTGGTCGGTCTCGAGCCCATGTTATGTGACAATGGCATTGACTTTTGTAACTAGCTTATCAAGATTATAACTTGCTTGGCTATTGAATTGTGGGGCTCATTCCCTGAGCCCATTATGTGCCTCTGTAACACTCCACTATCGCCCATAGGATGGGTATGGGGTGCATAATAAATGAACTAAACTAAGCTCTGCCTTTTTGATAACATATACAATTATAAGCTTTATTTGTGAATCTTAATTAAACAATATATCACAGAGCCTGTAGGGTTCGGTGAGATGAGCGAAGAGACATGGGAGATTTTACATAAGTACAGTACATGGTAGTTTAAGTAGCGAACGTATGTCAACGAATAACGAGTATATATAACAAACTATTGTCCTATGAAGTCGATTTAACTTCCAAACATATATTTTTTAATAAATGTTAAATGTTTTCTGGCTAGTTATGTTAGATTTTATTAAAAATACGTATTCTACTTGTTAACATTATAATTTAAATTTGTGATAATTTGTGCAGAGAAAAGATACGTGAATTTAGAGACAATTCTATAACCAATGTTCCAGCGATGTGTAAATACTTTATTCAAAATGATCTGCTACCAGAAATTTTAGCCAAATATCCCCAGTTTGCTAACTGTAGGTAGTAACTGAGTGATTGTAACCTCTCCACCGCTGCCCACTGGATGGGGGGCGGTGTGCAAGACAAACATATAAATTTTGACACTAGCTCTTCACATGTCAGTTGCTTAATTTAGAACCTGTACTTGAGGTCGATCTCTAACCCATTGTTGATGTGACGACTTATATTGAATTTTGTAACTATCTCATCAAGATTGTAACTTGCTTAGCTAAATGAATTGTGGGGCTCAGTCCCTGAGCCCATTATGTGCCTCTGTAACCCTTTCCACTACCGCCCAGAAGATGGGTATGGGGTGCATAATAAATGAACTAAACTAAGAAGTGCGACAACTGGATATGCCAACAAACACTTTCCAAACAACGATATATCTTGGATAAGTCGCTCCACAACATTGACGCTTGGACCGTCGACTTCCTTTGATGCTACTTATTTACTTATTTCATAATGAAATTATATTGGTTTGGAGTAAATATATGTTTTCTCATGTTCTGCATTCAGCACCCACATTATAGTGAGTAAATATACCATATTACTTCATTACTTAAATAATGCTAGAGGGTTTGAGTAGCTTTGGGTCTTTAGTGGACAGAATCTCCAATAGATGGGGCGAGAGTCGCCCCATCTCTCTCGCCCGAGCAAGAGTCGAAACTTAATTTAAAATTGATATATCTTTGTCCTCGAACATGATTTATTTTATTTGGTGCAATCATAATAATGTTCATATCTCGGTCTTTCTGGAGGCATATAAGACTTTAGGCTTTATTAGCGTATCTTTGTTAATTATACAATATATCGGCAAGTGGGTAGGCGTCTGTACTCCATGCCCGACAAGCTACTGAGGGCTACTATAAAAACATATGTATCTTCACTTGAGCTATAAATATGTCTATTGTAATGTATTTAAAATGAAGCTCATATTTCTATCTTGCTTAAGACATGTATAACATTTGTGTTTATTAACGAATTTACGTGAAATAAACATTGATCTGAGAGAGAGTTGCTCTGTCGTTCAGTCTGTACGGGGTCGGAGCTCCGTAATTTTTAAAATACATGTATCTTCATTAGAACTTTAAATATGTCTATGGTAAAGTGTTTAAAGTGAAGCTTATATGTCTGCCTTTCTTGAGACATATAAAACATATATGTTTATTAACGAATTCACGTGAAATATACATTGTTCTGAGAGAGAGTTGCTCGGTCGATCGATCTGTCCGGGGTCGGAGCTCGGCTATTACAAAAGTACATCTATCTTCGCTTTAAATTTAAATATGCCCATGGTAATGTATTTAGAATGAAGCTTATATTTCTATCTTTCTTGTGACATATAAAAACTCTTACGTTTATTAAGGAATCTGCGTGAAATAGGCATGGTTCTGAGATGAATGCTGCAGTTTTCGAGCTCGACGAGCGATGAAAACTGCCCCTTTTATACAACTACAAATATCTTCGGTTTTACTTAAAATATTTGTCTGGTAGACGTTTTACAGATAGGTCGCGTTTTTGTCTTTCTTCTGATTAATAAATAATTTTGGTTTAATAAGTCATCAAGATGTTTTCAATAATATTCTTTCGGCGTTCGTCTTTTCCAACATGGGCGACCCTTTTGGAAACGCGTTACTTGGGTTAACCCATCCCATAGTTGGGTCTGTTTCCATTATGGTTCGGAACATTTGTTACTTTTAAAATGCTAAGCTAACCTACATACCTAAATACATAGATACACAGATTTACGTATGCTCTACATAAAGTGTTCGAAGTGTCATGAATGTGCATTTACAAAGGTGAAATGCAATTCTGATCAGCTTCCATATGTACTTTATACACATACATATACATACACACACACACATATATACGTACATATACATATATACATGCATATATATACACACACACGCATTCACATACATTTGTCTCTTTTACTCTGACAGGGTGAGATAGCTGACAGAGAAACTAGTGTGCAATTAAGCACTTAATCACTGAAGGTGATTAAGGTGCTTTTACAAGCTCAGGTTATATAGTTACATCACATACATACATTGTATAAATAATACATTACATGGTCAATCTTGGATACAAGTCCAATATATCATCAAGTGTTCCAGTACTCATATAGTAATTGCACAGTTCAGCATACCTCAGCCCAGGAGGGCGAAAGTCAGACAATATGGGACATTCTACAATATAATGTTCAAGAGAGTGCATGTTTTCTCTTTCACAAAGTTGACACATTGTGTACTCAAATCAAATGTCAAATCAAATGTTTATTTAGGTACTCGACATTTGAGTTTTGAGAAAGCTGCTAGATACGTCTATATCCCAGGCGAATTCTGGCCACTATAACATCACATTGCCGGGTTCTTGTTCTATTAGTCCCATATGTGAATGTCTCCTCACGATATCTATCATAATATTTAATGCTACAACTTTCAGGTCTTTGTGAATTTGTTAGGTCGGTGAGATCTTCATTAGATATTTGTTTAAGTATTCTCTTTGTCACTGCTAATGAAACACCCATATCAATTTCTACCACTGATTTTCTACAGGCTGTCTTTGCAAGCATATCAACAGTGTCATGCCCCGAGATGCCAACATGTGATGGTATCCATAGAAATTTAATTTCAAATCTGTTTTCTTTAGCAGCTAAAACATTCATTCGAATATCACTGTGGAGGTGGTCGCCTAGGGGTTATGGCTGACCAACCACGTGGTAATCGACGTACCATAGAATGTGGAGAAAAACGGGGGAAACAGCGGTTCACCTTTAGCCTGAAGTCTTCTCCCAGGGTGATTGAAGCAATACGATGGCTTCTAGGGGCGAGGATGGGCGAGGTCCAAAGATATCTGGCCAATATGGGGTACTGGATAACCACAGTCCAGGGGGCGTTACCAACAGGTCCGTTCTCGGTCAGGTGCGGTTCTTCTCTGGTCTCCTTCTCGCCTCCAGGCATGCGCGCGGGTGATGCGCAGATGCACGGGGTCGACCTGCCGCCCACCAATCAGGAGCGGCTAATCTAAAAAGTTACTCTGGCGGGCATTTTGAATATGGATCCCTCCACACTCCCCCCGTCTCTATAAAGTAAGGGGTGTATTAGAAATTAATAGAACTTAAACTATCCCTTCCTTGGATGCATTCCGCCACTGGCTTCACATTGAGTAGAATGGTGTATATGGTAACGAAACAGAATGTCTGGCTTTTAATTGAAAATAGAATATTGTAATTGGTTCACTATTTATTCTTGGTGCACTTATAATATTATATTAAGATCCTTAATTTTATTCTTATGAGTATAAAATTATATATTTTATTGGCATGCAAGTACTTCCCTGCATCCCTTTAATTATATTAACTTAGATATTATTTTTATTTATTAATTTTCTATATTCGTAATGGTAATTATGTTTACACTTTGTACAATTACCCTACACTACATTTACACTCTACAAATATTTTTTTTTTTTTTTTTTTCTTACGTTTTGTCTTTCACAATATTGAACAGCCTCCTGCCGTTCTCAGTAGTAGTTGTGGCCAGGAGTTTTATGTCCATGTCCAGCCACTTTGCAACACATATCCCCACGTCCCCGACGTACGCGAATGATGTAGGAAAGTGCGGTCCTGGGGTGGTCATCACTGGCGCTGCGGACTCCAAGAGTAATCGCTCTTTTGGTATGGCTTTCAGTACATCTATCTGCTGGTGCATTGGCCGTCCCCCAACAACCAGACTGAAATATGTATTTGGGAAGGGCATGAGCCAATTTTTAACTGTGTTTCCTGACCCTGTAAAGCCTCGCAAATGCATAGGCTGTGCGGATCCGCAGAACTCCCGCAGATCGGCGAGAGCTGAATACTTCATTATTAGTCCCCACTTTGAGATGATAGGGACACCTCGGATTTTTCCTGGTCCCTTTGATGCCCGTGGGGTTTCTGACTCGTATCCAGAGTAATCAGATGATGATGCCCTGGTAGCCATTGCCGTGTTGGGATGGAGTGCTGCAACAAACAGTGACTCAACTGAAATTATTCCCTACGTGCGTTCCTACACCACGGACATATATACTCCGGCTGAGAACGTACATTCACCATGGTTGCTCCCACACAGCTCCCATGAAACCATTCGGCACACCCATCACATTGCACCATAAATTTCCCATCATATGGTTGCCTGCATACGCAGTGGAGGTCTTGATAAGGTAATGATGTTGCTTCTGGCACTTGTGTCATGTGCTGTTTAAATTGGATCACCCAGTTTGGGCATACACGGTCCTTACACTTCTTGAGTCTATCATGATTCACTGTAATGAGGTCACGCTGAAGTTTGACCCTAAATAAACAGGATGAAAATTTATGAATGATGATTCCTGGTCCTTTCCATTGCGGCGACAATTTCCTACACTGCCCCTTCGTTTGTGCTGTGTCCAGCAGGTAAACCAGATCGCCCTTTTCATAGGTCTTTAATCGCGCCCTCAGATCGTAGTCCTTTTTCATCCGTTCTTGCGTAGATGAGAGAGATTTCCGGGCTAGCTCGTGTGCCCTTTCTATTTCCTGTTGCAACTGCGCTAAATAGGGTATTTCGTCTTGGATAGGAAATCCCTCCTGGGGATACATCAGATCTATCGGCTGGTTAGTTTCTCGGCCAAGCATTAACCTGTTAGGAGTGAATCCCGTTCGTCGATTCACGCTTGATCTAATTGCCCCAGCTATGTGTTGGACGTAGTCATCCCAACTATCCTGTTGAGAACTAGCGTAACATCGCAAGGCATCCATGATGGTCCTATTGTACCGTTCTACCTGCCCATTTGCTGATGGCCTATAAGCTGTGGTACGGGCCTTGTGGATATGCATCATCTCGCATAGCTTAGTGAACAAGTCACTCTCAAAATTTCGTCCTTGATCAGTAAATATTTCGAATGGATACCCAAACCGGGTGAAGAATCCATCGAGCGCCGCTCTTGCCGTATCCTCTGCAGTTTGGGATGGTAATGGCACACATTCTATCCATTTTGTAAATTGATCCACCATTACCAAAAGATATTCATTTCCCTTCTGAGTCTTGGGCAATGGTCCCAAAAAGTCTAAGTGTACCCTTTCCATTGGTGCCCCTGCATGGTACTTGAGTAATTCATGCCTGCTGGATTTGGATGCTTTTTTATTGATACTACAGAGATGGCACGAAGCCACATAGTTTGCAACCTGAGTTGTTAGCCCATACCAAAAATACTTTGCTTTGACTCTCTCCAGCGTGCGGTTCCTGCCTTGATGACCCATGTCGGGTATATCGTGGCATAAATTCAATACTTCCAGTCTCAAACTATTGGGGATGTACAACAGTTTTTGAGCCCTTCCATCCTGGTCTACCTTATTCCACCACCAAAGGTCATTTTCCAAAGCAAAAGCCTCTTTGTTGAGCCAGTAGTATTTCATGGCTGGGCTGGCTCCGAATAAGTCACCCTCCGCTGGGTGCTGGCCCCCTACCCATGCTTTCACCATACTCATGTCTGGGTCCTTGTCCGTTTGCTCCTGCAATTCATGTATGGGCATCCCATATCTGTCCCCCGTGGCCTTTGTGAGAATTCGAATGCTTACTATGTTTGGTAGCTCATCCCGTCCTTTTCCGGATTTGTCCTCAACTTCGCTTCGATCTGTATCCCCCGGATCCCATGGGAACACAGCCAAAGTGCTGTCATCCAACCACCAGTCTATCAAGGTGGTAGGCTCGGTGTTTATTTGTCTAACTGTCCCCTGAGCCTGAATACTACATGCACAATCGAATGATCCGGTCGCTAGTGGGACCACGTCATCTACCGTTTCTTGGAAAGCTGCCCAGTTTTGGTGTGCCCTTTGACAATAAGAACAACCCCCGCAAGGTAAGTCTTGTAAGGGAATGTCATGACTGAAATGTGTACATAGCTGCTGGTTGTCCCCTTTCCTCGACAACGAGTCCGCATTGGTGTGTTTCTTTCCGGCCCTGTGTTGTATTTTCAAGTCGAACTGACTTAGTTCTTCTAACCAACGAGCTAATTGGCCCTGGGGATTCTTGAACCTAGTCAACCAGACCAGACTGCCATGATCCGTCCTGATAATAAAAGGCCGGCCCAGTAAATAGTGCCGAAAAAGCCTGGTAAACCTCACAACGGCCAACAATTCCTTCCTGGTAGTGCAATACCGCCTTTGCTCTGGGGTCAATGCAAAACTAGCATAGGCAATGACCTTCTCCTGCCCGTCCTGAACCTGCAGCAACTCGGCACCTATTGCCCAATCAGAGGCATCAGTATCCAGGATAAAAGGATCCTGTCCATTGGGTAATCCCAAGACAGGGGCCGTAGTCAAAGCCGTTTTGATAGCATCGAAAGCCTCCTGATGTTTACAGTCCCAAATAAATTTGTTTGCCCCTGTTAATGCATACAAAGGAGCCGCTAGTTCCGCAAAGCCTTTTATAAAAGTCCTATGATAATTTGCCAGTCCAAGGAATTTTTCCACATCTTTGGGTGACCTAGGGGTGCGCCATTTCACTACCGCCTCTATTGCCTCCTCTCCAAGTTCCAGCCCTGTCCGGCTAACTATTCTGCCTAAGAATTCAACCCGCCGTTTGAACAAAGCACATTTTTGTGGTTTAAGGCGTAGACCATATTGTCTGAAACGTTTAAAGACTTGTTCCAGGTTGAAGAGATGACTCTGAAAGGATTCACCTAGTACCAAGATGTCATCCAAGAAAGCTAGTACAGTTTCCCAGTTTAATTCTCGTAATACTAGATTCATGACTCTTGCATAAGTAGCTGGTGCATTGCAAAGGCCAAAAGCCATTTTCTTAAACTCAAAAAGACCATACTTTGTGATAAATGCTGTCTTTTTTCGATCTTCCTCTGCCACGTTAATCTGGTAATATGCCGAATTGGCGTCTAATTTACTAAACCATTCGTTCCCCGCTAGCGTGTCCAAACATTCGTCCACTAGTGGAAGCGGGTATACATCCTTTATGGTACGGGAATTTAGTTCCCGGTAGTCCACGCACCATCGGACCGAGCTATCCCTTTTCCTTACTAATACTGGCGCCGACGCCCACTCAGACATTGATGGTTGGATAATGCCTGCATCAAGCATTCGCTGAAGATGTCCCTTTTCCTCCTGTGCAAAACACGCTGGTGTTCGTCGTATTTTCTGTTTTACTGGTCTTGCATTGCCTGTGTCGATGTGGTGTGACACTTCATTAAAAGAACCCAAGTCAAATTCACTTGCTGCAAATATATCCTTATAGGTCAGTAACAAACGAGACAATTGGCTCACCTGTTCCACTGTCAGGGTCTCTTCTAGGTCCTGTAACAGGCTTAACATATGATTGGGTAGTGTGTCGTGGGTTTCCTGTGATGTTTCCCCTATCGACCTTACAGTCATCTCTGGCCTAGGCTTGAGTAAAACTTCCCATGCTACTTCTGCGTTGGCCACATGCATCCGTCTTTTCAATGTAAGGTTCCTTTCTGTGATATTAAGCACACATATTCGTAGGGTTTTCCCGTTTTGGTGCAATGTACGCATTATTGGTATCCTTCCCTCAGCCAAGGGTTCCACTAGATATTGTGGCATGTTATTGTCCAGTTCACACAGGACGTTTGCCACTGACCGAGGTGGAATGACCGTGTGTTGGGATACTGCCACTTTAGCTATGCAAGGATTGAAGTTCGGGTCTGGTACATCTTCCCTTCCCAGTTGCATAGGAATAATTTGTCCCTTTAATATCATTTGAGATTGCGCCAAAGCCAAGCTGATGCCCTGACGTTTCATAAAATCCAGCCCCAATAGCATGTTATCTTCAATTGGTGCTACATATATGTTTACTTCAAATGTTCCTCCAGCAATTAATAATGTAACTGGCCCTATCAGTGTTCCTGGAATACACATACATTTTCCCGCGGTATTGAGTGTGATCCGTCTTATTACCGGGGGTGAGGGTATCAACTGTTGATAAACCTCTTGAGAAATAATTGTGACCTCTGCCGCTGTGTCAACTATTGCTTTCACCAATACGTTCTCTACTTGAATCGGGATCCAGAACATGGAACCAGACCGTAATTGCCTAATGGTTATCTGTTCGTGTTCCTCCCTTTCCTGCTTATCAATACCCTCGGATGTGCCCGGTAGGTCTGCCTCACCCTCCCTGGGGGAATAATAATTCTCTTCTTGAGGGAATTCTTCCTCCTCACCTACTCGCTGGGAATTTAAACCAACTCCCTCCTGTTGATAGACGTCGTCTTCATCCTGCGACATCTTTCCGTCGTCCATGGCCTTTTCGTCCTCCGGTGCTATCATTTCAGGTGCACCTTCTGCAAATGTTTGATTGGATGGCCAATCTTCCCGATGAATATCCAGTGCTGGTATTTGAAGGGTATAAGATTTGAACTCTTGAGAAGGACTTTGTGTCCTTGGAGGTGGTATAACCACTCTCTGCTGGCCTGGCAAGTTATGGGTCGAATCTAGGCCTCTTGAGCCGACCCATCTTTGTTTAAAGACTGGTCCTCTTCCAAGAATGAAACATATTTATCGTTGTGCCGCTCTTCCTGTTTACGACCCTCGTTCCAGCCACTCCTAGACGATTGGCAATCACGAGCAAAATGACCCTCTTCCCCACATAGGTAACAATTATTGCTCCTCCTAGGTGATGGGGTGCGTTGGCCCCGAGGTGATATGATGGCGTTTGTGAGACGCCTTAAACCCTCACATACCTCGTCCAATTTGTCATGAACCCCTGAGATTCCTGAGACGACTTCGTCTAGTTTTACGTTCATGCCTGTCAACTTATCTAATTTTGCATCAATTCCCTCAAGAGATGGAGATCCTGATCCAGCAGTTGTTTGCCGGAGACCCCCCTTACCCTGGCCTGATAAACTATTAGCCGGTGACGACTCTGGAGATTTTGTGGGTGTCCTTGAGCGGGGGTGGAAAGCTAAATTACTCCTGGCTGGTTGTTCATATCGGGACGGTCTACCCACAGCATTTATCCGCACTACTGGCCCTTGGGACCTCTGCTGCTGGGAACTAACTGAGGATGACCCTGTCAACCCGTGAATAGCAACAGAATTATGCTGAAATGTTTGAGCCCTATCAATGGCTTTTTCCATGGACGAAATATTAGCGTTGGAAATGTATTCTGCCAAACGCTTATCTAACAAACCTTGGCCAAATCGCATGATTGCCATCTGCTCTTCCTCTCCCCGTTCCAGATGTTTGTAAGCTCGATGGGCCAAATGCTGGACTCTATCAGCCCATTCAAAGATGTCTTCACCAGGCTCCTGGTGGGCCTGAGAAAATTTCATTATTGCCACGTCTAAAACTTCCCTATCCCCGAATCTCTTTACAAGTTTGTGCATCATGCGAGTATAATCAATGGATGGTTCACGGTCTAGTATTCGGTTATAGAAATCACTAGCTTTTCCCTTAAGACACCAACCCAAGTTAGTTAGAGAAGTCTTACCACTCCAATCTTTTTCCGCTGCATATGATGTGAAACGGCGATAGAATGGAGTCCAATCAGATTTACCATCATAATCAAGTTCACGAGGTGGTGGACGGAATGAAGTATTCCTCCGACCATGTCGGTTCCGCTGTCGAGAATACGTGGAGTCATCTGAATCAGAATTCTGAGAGCTAGCTGACACCCTTCGAACTGGATGATGAGTGGAATGAGATGAACCCCTAATAGGAATGTGTCCCTGGCTCTGAAAACCAGAACTATGCAAACCATGGATATTACGAGGAGGAGATGTACGTTTGGTGCGACTGCGTGTAGCTGCGCCTCCCGAGACAGCGGAAGCATTTCCATCCGATGATGGTGAGCCTGAACGTCGTCTAGTGTTTGGTTCTGCCAATGTGATGGAACCTGAGTCATGAGGTGGTGGTTCCGTGTCAAAAGATATGGCATTCAACAAAGGAGTTGTAATCTTAAGATGAGATATATGATGAATGTTGTCTGCTGTGATAGTGCGTGTGTGTCTGAATTTAATAATTCTGTTAGCCAATGTGTACGACACTCCAGGTAATGTTATTAGATCAGTTACCGACGCCAAATTAATGCGTATGCGGGGCATCTTGCGGTAATGAAAAGACACAGCTCAGAACTAATCTTTTTTGCAAAATGTACGTTCACAGCCAAAGTAAACCGGCAATGAATAAGAATAAAACACGTCAGGGAATAGGCCTTAAATCTAGGAATGGTGAAGAATAGTATCCTGTTTCCAAGCCTGTAACCAATGGAAGCAGTTGCCGCTTAAGAATTATCCAGTATGTTTGAAGTAACTATCCACTGTACGATTGTCCAAAAAATTGGAGAAAAATAGGGTGGCCCCAATCATTAGGATGACCTGACCCCAATGTTACTCCCTCCCCAAAATTTTCAAAGGATGGAATGCACTTGGTATGGTCTTGAACACTCACTAGAACTGGATAATTATAAGTGCTTACACTGAACTTGATCATGTATGAAATCTAGAATTATCTTAGGTCTAGAAGCATGCACTTAAATCTAGCTCTTAAAACTAGAATCATGCACTTAAATCTAGAATGTAAACACACATTTCACTCTTAGAAGGACATGTTAGGTAAGAACCTGCCCATATATTTCTAGGTATTTTCACTGGCCACACGTAAGATTATCATATGTAGTAATGTTCACCTACAAAGTGGACATTTGCAAAGATAATTTTCCAAATTTTAATATGTCACATATGTAATCAGTATCACTCACTCAATTAATGTATATCAGTATTTTTCACATTAATGTCTCAAGTAAATTTATCTAATGTTACTGAGAAGTAAGTTCATTCACAAATATCTATATTCAGCAATGAGTATACAGTTCAAAGTTCATGCACTTGTTAAGGAACAACACGATCATTGCAGAGAAATGGATAAGTTCAGGGAAGATGTATGGCATTCCTTTCTCAGGTTTTCAATACACCAGCACAAATTTTCTTGACACATATGTCTCTGTGGAGTCATACATATAAGGAAAATTCGTGAATGCAAAATAGGAAACAGTTCAGTAGGTTGCCACAAACACTTACATATAGCTGACGCCTCTGAGTCCTTCACGACCGTGAGTAAACAATAACACAGCCCGGATACGCTCGTGAACGAAGGCTGAATCCGTGAGGTAGCAACTTCCTCCTCACTCCTATTATAAACACAAAAATACTGAACTCCTTGAATTCTAATGTAGAATATCTTGAAAAATAGTAAATGCAAAGAAAATTGATGATACAACCTTAATGGGAAGCGGAAACGTCAACTGGCGGGGCGGACGCCAACTGGTAGAGCAGACGCCAACAGGTGGTGCGGGCCGGCAGCATGTAGGAACAAATATGGCGGCGGCGTGGCGTCGTGATGGCGTCGTCTTGAGAACAATGAATATATACGAAAATCCACAAAAAATAGAGAAAATTGCCAAAAATGGGGAAAATTGATGCAGCGAAGAGGGCAAAAAATAAGGGAAATGAATTTAATACCGAGAATCGTGCTGGATGTGCAGTGGTAGGAGAACACTCTTGAAGCAGGAACAGAGGCACGACGAAGTATAGAAAATCACAGGGAAATGCAAAAAAATAGGGGAATAAAGCACAAATACTGGAATCAGGAACCACAAAATCAGAGACAACGCAGCTGAAAATCACAAATCAAGTCCTAGCAAACTGGAGAACTGCAACCGACGACAGTCAATTTCACTGTAATGTTGAACACGGTCTCAATCACTTGCAGCAGGATAATGATGTGTACAGCGTGGCGAGGTCCTCTTGATCACCGTGTAGGCCGATTACTCACTGCGCCAGTGTGGAGGTGGTCGCCTAGGGGTTATGGCTGACCAACCACGTGGTAATCGACGTACCATAGAATGTGGAGAAAAACGGGGGAAACAGCGGCTCACCTTTAGCCTGAAGTCTTCTCCCAGGGTGATTGAAGCAATACGATGGCTTCTAGGGGCGAGGATGGGCGAGGTCCAAAGATATCTGGCCAATATGGGGTACTGGATAACCACAGTCCAGGGGGCGTTACCAACAGGTCCGTTCTCGGTCAGGTGCGGTTCTTCTCTGGTCTCCTTCTCGCCTCCAGGCATGCGCGCGGGTGATGCGCAGATGCACGGGGTCGACCTGCCGCCCACCAATCAGGAGCGGCTAATCTAAAAAGTTACTCTGGCGGGCATTTTGAATATGGATCCCTCCACATAGCACAC